>JAYMTN010001746.1:0-12214 GCA_036897425.1 Erodium trifolium
AGCAATAGTTTATAGGGAGAGATGCCACGTAGGATCCACGTCATTTTTAGCAAAACGTTCCTTTTATAGATATATATGATTTTGAAAAAAAACTGAACAATTCAACAATCTTCAGTCAAACCTCGGACTCCAACCAACTTGATTTTTAAACATTCCTCACAATGAAACCTAAATGACAAATCTTGAAGCAATATTGTCGTCCATTGGGTGGGTAGCGTCCTCGAAGCCACAACGTTGTGTTCCGGATCATAAATCCAATGTGAAGCCCTTTTTCTATTAATAATTTTTTCGACGTCATAAAATCAAAAATAAGAAATCCACCACAGACATGGAAATTAAGGATGTATGAGGAAATAATTTGAGGGTTCGGTCTTGAGAACGGTTGATCCATGTCGGGGTTAAGAAAGACGTAGAACATATAAGGAACAACGAAGAATATATTCCTCTTTCACAACGCTCTGATCGCAACAAACCTCAAACCTCGACCTTTGTCGATGATGGACCCTCTTGTCAGACTCCACTACCTTTGTCGACACCCCACCTAAAAGACATCATTGAATCTTGTTTTTCAAAAATCGTTGTCGAGCTCTGTTTCTCTATACGTGCAAAAATGAAAATAATCTTGTACTGCATATAGACTCCTCTGATCTCATAAACAAAAAGGTTTGAATTATCAATTAAAAATTAAAAGTCACATGTCTCATGTATGAGGTTTTCATCTAAAATTTAACGAAATCAAATACAATATCTTTTTAAAAATTAAAAATTTCTAGAAAACGAATTTTGATATTAGGTGCAACGAAATGAAATTCTTGTAATTGTTGGATAAACTTCCACCGACCTTCAGGGTTTCTCCTCTGTTATGGTTTCGTTTCCAAACTATCTCTGACTTCCGACACGCAGTCGCACCTCCACTACTATGGCCTCGCCACCACCCACCCCTCCAACCCTCACCCCTTTCCACTGCAACGCTAACAACCCTTTCATGGTCCGCCTCGGTGCAATGGGGGCCATGGGTATGTCGGACGAGTACTAATCTTCTCCTGGACCATTTCTGTCGCCACCACCACGCCTACAAGCCACCCTCGACAACATGGAATCTTCTGCCTCAAACTCCGATGGCTGCTCCCCGCACGACACGCCCGACTCCCCGATAGCGCCAATCGGAGGAAGATTAGTCGGTCCTCCACTGGCTACCCACTGACACCGCCATGCAGGACTAGGATCACTATCCCCAACACCCTCCTTTGGGCGAGCAGGGTTGCACCAACTGAGGGGAATCACTCCGACCTCCCGCTTCCTCCCCAGGGGGGGCGCCAGCCGCCACGCCTCATATGCGGGGCTCCGCTCCTGTTACAGCCACTACTCTAACACGTCACATAGTCCTGTATGGGTCCCATTTTTATGGTAGCCGCTCTACAAGTAGAAGCTTGTGGTGGAAGAGGAGATTGGTATGAGACGATCAGCAGGTGATCTAGTGAGGGACCCCCGCCCTCGAGCGATGTTATTTAAGATCCGTATCCTGGTGGATACACGTCCGAGAGTACTACCCTTGATCGAGAATCAGAGGCAATGGACGGATGACCAACACCGCTTATAGATGGAACCCGGGGACCCATTAGGGCACGACAACTAACTTTTATCCCGCCTCATCCCTATCACCGAGGGGTTGGTACCACATCCAATTCAGTGGAGAGCAGGAAATCAAACGCCCAGATCGGTATATGGAGGAAAAACCTAACCCACAATCGCGCCCCACACCGGACGGCTGATCCTGATCCAATGAACCCTACCCAAGGATGAGGATCCGCTACCATGAGCGGATCCTCTCCGACCCGTTTCATACTACCCCACACGAGCAGAATCTCAATCGACTCTCGTGAGGGCTTGAAACATTGCTGAGAATTCGTGTGGCGGTGGACATCTGCACGACTATGGACCTCCCGGGAGAATACATATGACATTCGTTGGAGAGTAGACGGGTTGCGGACCACTACCCCAGTCCGATATCCCGGACCCCCCTGATCAGCACAACAAGAAGCCTCATTGATACCCATCCCCCCTGGGTCGGGCGCCTCTCACACCACTGCCCACCGTGTCTCGGTGCTCTGTTGGTACTTCTCCTCCCAGGGTCGGATGAATCTGACACCCCCATCCACAGCATCATGAACTCCACGGATAATGCTGAGGATGTCAACCACGATGAGGATGTAGCGAGGCATGTTGGTTTGCCTCGCGGGTCACCATGAATCATCCAAGGGCTCACGAGGTGCCATTGAGGAGCCACATCCTGACCCTCGCAAATCAGAACTCTCTTGATTATTCCCAACCTCCTCCTTTCCCTAACATACTCCTTGATCGACTGTTACGACATAACATGCCCATTTAAGTCGAGACGAGGAAAGCCTTATGGATATGTAGCGCCAAGTACGGTTGGAATAGGGAACCACCAAAATATCTCTCTGGTCTTTATCGGGTATCGATTGTCGCCGAAACTGTATCTCATTCTATTAGTTCAATTCTACTTTGGTATGGTCTTTCTAACATTTCCATTTCCATTTCTATTTCTGTATCGATAAAAATTCGTCCGTATGCTAAAAATAATAATAATGTAATTTTCCATAACATATATGTTTGTTTTCCCGTATTTGCTTATAAAGAAGTGAAGTGTATTTTCTCTCCTTTTAACACCCGAAAAAACCCTCTTCTTCAACCTTATTCTCTTCATTCATGTGTAGTGATTTCTCTCTCTCATTGTTACAGATCAAGACGCAACCAACCAACCACCGCCATTTCCCTATCTTCGCGTTGCGGTTTCTCACTGTAAAGCTCTAGGGTTTCTGACCGCCTCTGTTGGCTCTTTTGTGATGTCGTCTTCGTCGCCCAAGGTCTGCTACAACTCCGACTGTAATAACCTGAAGCCGGAGCGTCCTAGGAAGGGCTGGCGTCTTCACTCTGGCGACTTCGCCGAGCTCTGCGACAGATGCGCGTAAGCAATTTTTACTTCCGTTGACTCCTTCGCTGTTTTTTCTAGCGCGGTTCTTTTGTTGCTACGTTTTTTTTCCTTGCAATTTGGAGGGGCTTTAGCTAAGTGGAGCTGGTATAGTTCATACTTTTAGTGCGTGGAGTTTGAGTTTTGGCTATGGCGATTTTACCAAGTTTGGGAGGTCTAAGCTATGGCTGGGCAATGTGCTGTGTCTTGCCGTGGAGAACCTGGAGATTGGATTTTTTGTGCTTAATTTTTTAAAATTGAGCACCTGCGTGTGTATTTATTTATGTGAGGTGCGCTGAGATTTGGATTATTTGAAATTCATGGGGTTTTATGATCTGAGATGGGATTTGAAAACGTAGAGAAATGTTGAATTGAGGGAAAAAATATAGTGTCTGTTTAATTCCATGGACATTATTATATGCAATCTAGAACACAAATTCGTCCTTTATGAGAAAGCACTGATCATTTTAGGTTGTTCTTGCTACATACACAGTTAAGTGAACTCGGGCTGTAAGTTTAAATGGATTTATACCAGTGATTTTGATGACAACTACGCTTAACTATTCTTTCTTTTCAAGTCTGAACATATCTTACTTGAAGTCAGCTCATAACTCTTAAATATGTGTCAGTGTAGCACTGTTACCTATGGTCCAGGTCTTTTTGGGATGGTGTGCCAGCTGCCAGAAATGACAAATTCTTATATATTGTTTATTTTGTACTGTTGTTTCACTACAAACTCATGATAGCAAGTGACACATGGAGGTACATTTAGTTCACTGTTTAGTGGCAGTCTTTATCAGAAATTTTTAACATGAGTTCTAGATCATATCATTAGCCTATTTACTGGCCAATATATTTGGAACATAATGGAGTGATACTATTATTCCTTTTCTAATAGTCTTTGTTTCTATTTCACGCCTTGTCGATTTAGAGTTGACTATGCTTATACTATTTTCAGTTCTACATATGAGGAGGGAAGATTCTGCGAAACTTTTCATTCAAATATAGCTGGTTGGAGGAATTGTGAGTCCTGTGGGAAGGTGTGGAGAAATTAACTCCGGTTCATTATTCCTTTGTCTGTTTTGTATTCACGTGCAACATATATATCCTACATCTTTCATGCCTGGGTTTGTTTAACCTCTTACAGCGGGTTCATTGTGGATGTATTATTTCGGCTCATGTATATGTATTGTTGGATCCTGGTGGAGTTCAATGCTTGACATGTGCAAGGAAAAATATCTTTATGGTAAGGATGGATTTGGTTGTTACTGATTAAAAGTTATATACTCCATTCTCTCTGTATATTTTTCTTCTTATTCGAATAGGTATTAATGCCTTTTTGGTTCTTGTTTATCTTCCTTTCCATGGAATTTACGTGTACAACTCATCCCCTAAGCTAATGTTTCATGACCATCAAAGTCATGTCAGCCTAAATTTGTTGTGAATGTATATAAGGGAAGAAATAAGTGAATAATAACTAGATTTCTTCCATCTTATTTGAGATGAAGTTGTTGGGAGTACTTCCAAAAGATTTTATCTTCACTAGACGTGTTGTTGCGTTTGAACATTTAAGGGAAGGGAGAAGTGAATAAATGACTAGAGTTGCGTCATTTTATTTGAATATGAAATTGTCTGAAGTACTTCTGTGAAGAGTTTATCTTCACCAGATACATTGTTGCTTTTGAAGTTACAGCTATTATTTTCTACTTGAAGCATATAAAGCAGATAATTATGCTCCTTTAATTATACAAGAGAGTGAAAAATGTTTGAACTTCACATCCAGGCACCAAACACAGCCTGGCCGCCTTCTCAGATTTTTCATGTACCCCTTTCTGAGAGACTTAAAGAGCCTTCTATGAAGAACTGGAATCACTTGGCAGGCTCAGGACCCGTGCCATGGCGGCAAGCGCCCAGTTTATTCAGTTCTTCTATTCCTCAGCCTGAAACACTTCCTAGAGTGCCTTATGATGCTGATATATCGGCTGGAGTTGACAGATTTCATGCCACACAACGGTTTCCTCCCTCTTCATTGGAAAAGAAGACAGTTGAGAACTTCCCTGAAAGATTTATGAACGGAAGCCTGAAGTTTAGTGTCTCTGAAATATATGAGAAGGGTAAAACAGGTATTACTACCTTTTCCATACAATAGTGTCTGCTGGTCGGAGGAACCATATGATTAGCCATGTCCTGCTAATACTGGAAATTAACTGTTTACCAAAATGATGAACCGGCTAGTTGACATATTTGGTTTGACACTTTATCACAGGTATCAACCATGAGGAACAACCTACTTCATGTGTGAATATATCTCAGACATCCTCGTCCCTTAAGGAGGATCCATCTATGCCACAGTTTGGTGTAACTGTACCATATACATCACCAAACGAAACAAATGGTCAAGTTTGTGTATCTGGAACTCACCTACATCCAACCCTTCCATCACTTACAAAACAATTACATGGTAACCTACATAGTGGAGTTGACTCATTGGGTGAAACTCAAACCAGCTATGGAAGGCCTCGAGCGGATGCCCGGGGAAGGAACCAATTACTTCCTCGATACTGGCCTAGGATAACAGATCAAGAATTGCAGCTAATCTCTGGAGAGTATCCATACAGCTCTATTAGGTTTTCTGGATATCTTTAATTATGAGTTGAATAGAGATTTTAAATATGTTTTTAGCCTTCTAGATTAAATTCATGATTTCTCTTCACATTCTTGTCTTGTTTGCTCTAGCCCCTGAAATTATATTTATCTTTTAATTCACAGCTTGTCCTTCGCTTCTGTTTCTATTGTGAATTTTTTAAAACCTTGACGACTTGTAAGTTCAAACTCTGTGATCACTCCTCTGTTTGAGAAAATGCTAAGTGCTAGTGATGCTGGACGGATTGGGCGTTTAGTGCTTCCAAAAAAATGTGCTGAGGTGATCTCTAACAATGTTCAGCATTTTTATTATTTAGTTTTGTACATTAGATGGAAAACATCTTTCAGTTATTTTTCTAAACCCCAAATTCATGTCTTTGTTGTACACATTGTGGTTAACATTCAAGTTCATATGTGCTGACTTCCGCAGCTGTGAAATAACCTTTGGCTTCTTGAAGCGCAAAGGAATTTTCCAAAGAAGATAAGAAAAATAAGGCAAATAAATATTGACATTCATGCTTTCTTTACTTTGACATGCAATCAGCCTACTGCTGCTTTACTCGTGCAGTTTAAAGTGTGATTTTATACTAGGCTTTGCTTATAATTTTTGTTATCTAATTATGATTTGATGGAATAATTTTATAACTACCCATATGTTTTTCTGGTTTGATATTAATTCTCAAAAGAGCTTTATATCCTAACAGACTGGTTTAATGCTATTGCCATCATGGAATGCCAGGGAGAGAAGATTTAGAAAGAGAGATCAACAGAAGAGAAGTTCTAGAAATCCTAATAGTAAAGTTATATAGATTGGATTATACACCTTTATATACCATAAACCTGGCACTGGAAGAATGGTTCATTATTAGGACAGTGCATGGAGATGGAGTAATATCATTCTATACGGATGCCTTAATTTTCATACTATCCACCTTTCAGTGGTTGAACACAGACACTGATGACCTCAAGATATCCTTGTAAATCATTGCATTTTAAGATCATGTATCATGTTATGTTGGTTTGTTTTCTCTAATATGGTGTCAGATCCTGTATATTTGGTTTGTTGTCTTCCTATTGGTTTTCGTATAAACTAATTTGTTCATGATTTCATCAATTACAGCTGAATTGTCGAATGTTGTGTGTTATTAGTATTACTACTCAGTTACAAAATGTAAAAGGCATATAGTTTAATAATGATGAGAAAGTTTTATTATACTGTTAACTGAAACCTATTAATATCTTTAGCATCTATAAGAAACTGAAGTCTTGCATTCATATTATTGAGCAATTGTTTTTGCTATTACTGAATCTTTTTGCAATCTATTATAGTAACCAGTGAAATTGTTACAATGACCTTCCGGACATTTTGCTTTTTCATATTATTCGTACAGTACCACATACTTATTGTACGTTCAAATTTGAACAGTTCTCCACACATTTACCGGAGTCTTGTTCAACATTCATTTTCAGAAGATGCTCTCCTAGTTTTATGAGCTAGTTATTGTTTCTCACAATTCCTCCCTATGACAATCACTAATATAACATCATGTAGGCGTACTTTCCACCAATTTGTCAGCCAGAAGGACTGCCCCTCAAAGTACAGGATGTGAAGGGAAAGGAATGGGTATTTCAATTCCGATTCTGGCCCAACAATAATAGCAGGATGTATGTTTTAGAGGGTGTTACTCCTTGTATTCAGGCCATGCAACTGCAAGCAGGAGATATAGGTAAGCAGTTTATATCACCTGAAAGAAATACCTCATTGTCATGTCTTTCTTTCAGTTTGATAATCATGCTACTACAAGATGTGTTGTTCATATGTATACGTTTTTATTGAATTTTCCGTCAACTTTTTGTGAACGGTCTCATCTTGATATTTTGAATGCTTGTAATGATCTGAGAGATTTTGTTTTGGAACTGAGCTAGTTTTGCTTCCTCAGTAACATTTAGTAGGTTAGAGCCGGAAGGAAAATTGGTAATGGGATTCAGGAAGGCTTCAGCTACACCATCTGATCAGGTTTGCCCTTGAACAATGACCACTTAACTTTTCTATGTATCTTACTACATGCTAAAAGCTAAGCTAATGAATGTATTCTGAGAGCTTTACATAAATTGAGCTTTGTCTATTATTGGTTTTCATGTCATTGGACATGCATTTATTTATGGTCGTTAATCAATCTTTATTTAGAACATAGTTAGGCCTCCCTATCATGTTGCTTAGAATAAAATATATATCTTGATTTCTTGATCAGTTTTTTAAAAACATGTTATTTGACACAATTATGATATACATCTATTACTTAGATGTAGTTTCTGACTTTATGCTGCACAAGAGGAAATGTCATGAGATTCTTTAGCCAAATTAATTGGGGTTACTAGGTCTATTAGAAAATTGTTATTTTTTAAACAACCTGGTGTTCTCAACTGAAGAGTTAAAATTGCATTTTGCAGGTTATTATAGCAAAGTAATGGGAAATTTAGATCTGTTCTTTTTGTTAGGAAGAAAGTGCAAGACTCTGTCTTATAATTTGGAAAACAGTCTGGTTCTGTTTGAGATTTTAGCAAATCATAGTGTTTGTCTTTTGGTTTGGATTTATTCGTCTAGTTTTTCCTAAAATTATTCATGGTTACACACTTTTATCTATTGACAGGGCAACGAAACAACTGGAAGTGGAAATGGAGTTACTACACATGGAGATGTATGTATTTTTGAACTAGAACTGGTGAAGTTGCTTTAATCATTTCTTCATTTACAAGGTATGTCAAGGTCGCTTAGCTTTTCATCTGTCAACCAGGTTGACTCCGCAGATCCTAGTTCATGGTCTGGAGTAGACAAATCTGGATATATAGCCAAGGAAGCACTCGAAGCTAAATCTTCCGGCCCTAGGAAGAGAAAGAATAGTGCTTTGTCTCTAAAGAGCAAGCGCCTAAGAATTGACAATGAAGACATGATAGAGCTGAAGCTAACTTGGGAAGAAGCCCAAGGATTGCTGCGCCCCCCTCCCAACCACATTCCCAGTGTTGTAGTGATTGAAGGATTTGAGTTCGAGGAATATGAGGTACAGTTAGGAAAATTTCATCCTTCTTTGCAAAATAGTGTATAATCAATTGTTATTATATTCTATTTCATTTGCTTATTTTCTCCAAGAATGTAGTCAAAATGTTCTAGAAAGGGTTATCAGTATCACCAATGTAGCTTGCCCACAAAATTGCTCCTTTGTGCTCCCATCCAAAGTTCTGTGACATAAAAATGCAATATCTTAGAACTTCTATCGTTCATCCTTGTTTGCAATAACTGTAGTACTTAATTGTCGTCATTGATTCCCCCCTAAATAAAGTGTACTATATTGCATTTACTAGACTTTGACTCTTGTACTCCAACTGGTGTTTTGCTTTGTCTAAGCCTTCAACCCACTCAATTGACCTGTAGTTCCTCTTACATGTTCAAAGGCCACCTACATATTTGTTCAGACTGGACATTATGCCTTTCATATACCAAATTGAGGCACGTGAATTAGCCTTTGCATGGCTTTTACCAGTTTTGTAAGGATATGGCCAGCATTGTAAGGACATTTGCACCAGTCAGTATATTGCTAGATTTTATTTCTCATCTCTGGATTTTGTATGTCATAATTCGCCCAATTCATTTCTTTTCTAAGTCATATCATAGTGAGGGGTTTTACTTTTTTGTAGACCTGACATTTTTCATGGCAGGGCGCACCAGTACTTGGGAAGCCAACAATTCTTGGAGCTGACAATACAGGGTAAAACCCTTGTTTTGGATATTATGGGTTCCTGTTAAGATTCTGAATTATCTATCCAGTGTGTGATAGTAAAGAAATAATAAAATGTAATGAATTGTGCAAATTTGGTAGTTTCTTTGCTTGAATGTTGTGTCTGTATCTCGCCCTTTTGGTTCTGAAGTAACTTAAATCCCCTTTTGAGTGTGTTATTTAATATTTTTTAGCTCTTGTGATTATCTTGATATGCTTCAGTTGATCACTTAACAAATCCAATCTGGTGATATTGGTTTTGTGAACGTCATATTTGTGTTTTTGTCCCATGACTTTGGAGCCAGCAAATACTGATGCTATGCTTAATACTTTTTTAGTGAAAAGATTCAATGGGCTCAATGTGAGGATTGCTATAAGTGGCGCAAATTGCCTGCAAATGCTCTTCTTCCCCCAAGATGGACCTGTTCTGATAACTCTTGGGATCCAGAAAGGTGTGGCAATGGACTCCAATCTTGATTTTGCCGCTTTCTGCACATTTTCCTTGTTTCATGATAGGTCACTTTTTCCCATTCATATGTCTACTGCACATGTGCGAGTTTGAATAGTAAAAGTAGGAAGGTTCATCCTGCTAATTGGTGTAAAATATTGCTGGCTTTCTTGTTAGAACTTAGTTCCAAGACTGATGTCAGTCTCATCAGAGTCAGTCTAAGTATTTGATTTATTTTTATCTTTCAAAACTATAGTTTTCAGAGGAACATGTCACCATTCTGATAAAACGGTAACATTGACTCTTCCCCCCTTTTTGTATGGATAAACCCTCACTTTAAACTTTCTCTTTTCTGTTAGAATTAGAATGAAATGTTGTATTGTTCTTGCATTTTGTGATTCTGATGATAAAAAACATCCACACACTCTTTGCTACCAGGTCTTTGTGTTCAGCAGCTCAAGAATTGACCTCAGAACAGCTTGAAGATTTGCTACCATCCTGTAATTCAGGTATGAATTACTTGAACCATTCATAGATTATATATTTTTTCTCACTTCCAAGGAGTGACCTTAAGCATATATGGCTTGAATTAGTCCTAATAGATTCACAGTTTTGCATTGTGCTATATCTTCCCTTAACAGAGGTTTCTGTGATTCGATTGTGATTGCTATATCTCCCCTTAACTTACTCACACAGTGAGTAAATAAATTCTGTTAGGTAGCGTATGGATTATTTTGTACGGGAGTGGGAATCACCCTACAAACACGTGTATACTTGAAATGTCCATAGTTATTTTCATTTTCACCCTTGTTCCCATTTCCTCACATTACCCCATTTTGATTCCTATAAAATGAAATGGTGAAGAAAATAGCATAATGTGGGGGAATGTAAGAACGGATGGTTCCTATTTTCAAATAAAGAAGTGTCATTGTTTCCACTCCCATACAAAAACAATCCTAATGCAACATTGGAGTTATTTTTTTTTATTTTTTTTTATTTTGTAATTGCAACACTTGTATTTGGTTCCCAATTTGTGAAATGTTCCATCAGTTTGTGATTGTATTTGGGCAGTTGCTTCTAAGAAAATGAAGGCTTCCAAAGAGGACCTAGATAATGTTGATGTCCCAGAGGGACTGGACAATCTAGCGAATCTAGCTATATTAGGCGAGGACGAGGCAACACCAGCAAGCCAGGCCACAACAAAGCACCCCCGCCATAGACCAGGATGTTCATGCATTGTGTGTATTCAACCTCCAAGTGGGAAGGGCCCGAAACACAAGCAGACATGCATATGTAATGTGTGCCTAACAGTGAAGCGCCGTTTCCACACCTTAATGATGCGCCGTGAGAAGAAGCAATCAGATAAAGAAGCAGAAAGTACACGCAAAATGCAGCAGCAGCCTCTATTGGGTGAAAAATTATTGGAAAATGAACCCACTGTAGGTAGCGGCGCGGGAAATGGTAGTCCGAATCCTAAAAAGGAGATGGATGAGGGTTGTGATGATGAGCACAAGGTAAAATCACCTTTTAAGGGCCAAATAGACCTGAATATCCAGCCAGAGCGAGAAGAAGAGCTGTCATCACCTGGTTCAGATCCCAGCAGCATGATGAAGTTGCTTAATGAGAAATGCCTAAAAGAGGAGAACGGAAGTTCAGTGCAGCAAGGTGAAATGAGCAATAGTGTTGTTGCTCCCATGACAGATAATCAAAGTGCAACGACTTCATCTGTGAAAGTGACAGGTTCTCCATCAGCTGCAGGATAAGACCTTTTAACGCAGAAATGTTGTGTTGACTACGGGGAATGGGATCGATAACAGCTTTTGCATGTGTTGTGTAGATAAAATCAGAAGGAAAGAGGGTAAGAAAGGGAGCATGTAGTTGAACAATCATTAATTTTTGGTGATGTATCCATAGAGCTGTGGAACATGGAAAGTGGCTCTAGCTTGAAGCTGCATAGTTTTTGTATATGTGGTTAAGCCCAGCTATATGGAAATTGCCTCTTCTGGTCATGAAAGGTAAAAGAATAGGTTTGTGATTTCCTTATGTATTTTTGTTTGTGGAAGATCAGAAATTCACTGTCAGGCCCCAAATCCGATATTGACTGGATTCGAGACGTGAACCGAAAACAGTAATAAAGTAACGCGATTTTAAATGGTCAAACTCAAATATTAGTTCCAAACAGTAACTCCAAATACACGAGACAAAGCGCTTGAATTCAAAACCAACAAACGAGTTTAAAACAGATGGAGTACGTCTCTAAAAAACCCAAGAAACTGGACTCTCGCTATGAGCTCCCTAGCTCTGAGACGTCCTCTAGTCCAACTCTCTGACGAAACCTGTAGGAAAAGTAGTAAAGGG
>JAYMTN010001747.1:0-12214 GCA_036897425.1 Erodium trifolium
GCCGTCGCGAACGTCCCCAGCCAGATCCTCACCCCCTGCCGCGACGAGTCGCGTATCTCCGCCGCGTACTTCCCCCACGGCCGTCGCCGGACTCCCCTGTACTTCACCGGACTCGTGTCCTTGCTCTTACCGCTCTGTTTCATCTCCTCCGATCCCAAAATCGACAAATATCAATTTCTTTTCAAAATTAAAAACAAACCCAGAAATTTTTAGCTGATCTTAGTTCCGAATCGAGCTTGAAATTTATACTTGCTCGAATTGATGACACCGACCCAGAAAAAAAAGATTTGAACTTTTCGGATTAATTAATGGATTGAGCACTAATCAGACTAATTAATCCAATTAATCAACCGATTCCCTCAGCAAAATCGAATCAGTTTCTAATGATGTCATGTTGATTACGTTTCATCCATAGATCATCGTGTTAACGTCTGCTAATCACCTCGATTACCGAAACTAATCTCTCTGTGGTCCTTCAATGGCATTTTCGTAATTAAACGAAGTTGTTGGGGTTGACGATGCACCTGGTCTCGTCCTTTTTGGCATTGTTGTAGATTCGGAGTATTTAAAATTAATTAATGGTTTAATTAATTATACTAGCCAATTGGTGGCTAAGTTTTTGGATTAATAAATTAAGCATGATTAAGACATGGATTTGTTAATTAAACCATGTGATTCGTAGATTGAATCAGGTGGCTTACATCTACAGGGTCGCGTCACGCTGACGTTTTTTTCCTGACGTCATGTTGTATCGTCTTCAGACCGGATTCCCCACCTGATAGATGACGTCACCGTGTTCAGGTGATTATTTAAATTGGGTTTAGTTTAATATAAGAATCCAGAGTTGGTTTAATAATAATAATAAAAAAAGTGGTGGATAATTGAGCAACCTGGTACGGTTAAGGTTATGCTGATTTTTGATTGGTTACAGCTGAAGACTGACTCTTTTTATTTATTTTTTGAAAGTGACTATTTATAGTTATATTGGCTAGTTTTTTTATTATTATTTATATAAATCTCATTTTATTTTATATTATATTATAGAGGATTCCAAGAATTTGGAGGGATGCTTACAGCCACAGGTCAGTGCTGAGAACAGACTGACATATCAGATGAGCCACAGGTTTCATTTGGTAAATTACTTTAGATTATCATAGTTTTTGAATGACACCTAAAATTTTAATATAATTATGTTATTTTGTTAAATGGTATATTTGGTCTTATATTAGATTGGTAGTATTATTTAAGGGTGATGGGAAGTTAGTCGGATCGAAAAATCGACCAGAATTGATCGGTTTTAGCAATGGTCTTATTGGATGCTGTGAGTACCAACGCTAGGTGTTGATACAATCCATCAAACCTAATCCATTGGGAAAAGATATTCGGATGGATTTGGTTTTAGATTCGTTTATATGCTGCAAGATATATAGTGTGATCGGTGAAATTAGAACCGTGGTTGAGGCGAGAGGTATTGGAGAAGCAACACGAGTATTTGTGGAAGGGCCATGACTCCTTGTTCAGAACCGTCTCCTTGTCCTTCGCTCTTGAGAAGAAAAAACTCAGAACTCCTTCACTCAACGGTTTGACCATCAGGTCTTCCATCCTCCATACAAACGCCCTGACCTTGTTGACGATGGTCTTATTCACGAGCTTGGACTATTAGAGGACCAACTCAGCTACAACCTCAAGCTGATGGTAGATACGGTACTCTCCTACCATCTCAGAGGCTAGTAATCCCGCGTTTTGGCTATCATGGAGGCAAATGCAGCAAGGTTAAAACTATTAATGTGATTTTTTATTCCTTTGCTATGATTCGACATGAATACACAACTGTTATTACAATAACCGTTCGGACATATCCTGGTCTAAACAGTACAACATAGTATCCTTATTGGATGTGACAAGACTAGTTTCGATTCCTAATTTTGGAACTTGAACGGTGCCAAAACCAGTTTATCATCCCCACCAGCGGCCGAGTATTGAGCCAAAAACTCTTTGAACGTAAACGATCTATAGAGTGGAGGATTGTCATCCGATATCAGAGCTTTCGCCGGCTCCACCACGGCATCGCCGGAAGGGTTGATGAACAAGGCACAAGTTGTCCTCTTAACGCTCGAGTTCGTCACCACCCTGTGCGGTGAACTCTTAATCTTCCCGTTGCTAATTATCTACAAAACCCGAACACAAACTTTTTTGTTTAAAAACAAATACGTGTATCAAAAGGTCAAACTCGTTAGTTGTCTCTGACCTACCATATCTAAAATATTCAACACTTCCCCACACGAAGAGATGGATTAATACGCGTAAATCATAACAGAAAAATTCATTCATGTATAGACCGGAGACTATATGTGAAGGGAACGTTCAAGACATACATGGGAATGAATAACGACAATCACTAATCTACATATGGACGTGAAACCTTATGAAAATACGATAAACAAGCTCAGACGTACAAGACTGAACTTTTACATGTAAATCATATCCAACCATGAACTTGTATAAATAATTAAAAATTAAAAATTTGAAAATAATAAATGATTAAAAAAATGAAATTTTCACACTTCCTACTTTTTTCTTCTTCTTTATTCGTGTAAAGAGTAAGAAATTTAAAAGATATGAAAACAAATTTCCCCTGACCTGAAGTTGGTAGCCTATGTTGACCAAAAATGCATTGGGTTGAGGCCTCACTCCATGCCATTCCCCATCCTTGAGGAATTGAAGCCCGTAAACATCATCTTGGAGCAAAATGGTAATGAGGTCAGGATCGCAGTGCTTGTTAATTCCCAAGGTCATGCTTGGGTCCGGACACGGCGGGTAATGATTAACCGAAGCCAGCACCGAGCTCGACAGGTCGATTGAAAAGTACCCTGGCTCGAGTCCCAGTCCTTCGCATACGAGCTCCAAGATCCTCAAGCCCAACTTCCTTGCCTCGGTTGTATACGCACCCACGACCTCTCTAAAACGGTCCAAAATCACAAATGTGTCACGAATTCGAAATGAGCGTATAGGGGTGAGTAAAAAAAACGTCACACTGAAAATAAAAGAAAAAACTATTGTTCTTGGACGAAAAACCTACTAAGAAATGAGAAGTTACCATCCTCAAAGTTGGGCTTGAATTTTAATTTATTGGACGCTTTGAACTAAATTCGTATTCTTTTAATTTATGTTATGCAAGTCTATTATTTTAAATTTTGAATTAAGCTCAATTATCGAAGCCTAATTTGTTTGACTATGAGAATAATGGATGCTTTAGATTTCAATATATCATATTATAGTTTATTTATTTATTATATTTGGAAGAAAAAAACTTCCTGTTTGTAGTGTTTCTTTTATTTGATTAGCGATTTTTGTTAAAACGTTCAATCCTTCGAAATGAAGGGAGAGGACAAGGTACTGACGAATCATCCCTCAATACAAACAAGAGCATTGGCAATAAAGCACAACCTCATAACCATCCCTACAAGAGGAGTAAACCAGACACATGGTCTCAGAACCAAATATAACTAACATGATGTAAACATAAGCCAACAAGGGCAGATCGAACCGAACAATAATTAAACCCTAGCCGAGGGGAACTATTTTTTTATCGAGAACCCATACTAAAAAACCGATTTTCAGACATGATTGGCTCCATAATTTTGTGAACAAGATTAGGGTTAGCATGTTTTTATTTTTGGGGTTACTTTTCATAGTAACCGTAAGACTTATTTTTCGGGGTAAGCTTCTTTCTTAAAATCTTTACAAAACGACCTTCATTATATGTGAAATGTCGAGTTTAACCTCAGTGACCACATAAAATTTGTTATACAACCATTTTTATTCAGGATGAAAGCATAACTTGATAAGAAAAATAAAAAAAGACAGTCATCGGAACGAAAACTACTTCGAAATCACGTCGTTTTGTATATTAAACCGTTTTTTTTACCTATATCGAGACGGTTTTTCGGGCCAGTGGGGCATGAACTCTTCCAAGGGATGGCAAGGATGTCTCAAGGTGTCGCGCCAAAGATGGTGTTTTTCGGTGGCGTAGTTGCCGCTGCTGCTGTAGAGATTGCAGCTATTATAGTCCATAGGCTTGTCCGAGCACAAACTGGCCCTATCCTCGGCACGCATGGTGAAAACCTCGTTGAACACACTCAAAGTGTCTTTCATCAATTCCTCCGAAACCCCGTGCTCAACGACCTGTTCGATTAATAAAAGAAGTAAAACCTATGGGGTTGGACTATGGAAGGACTCGACTTTTGTTTATAAGATATCATTTGGATTAGTAGAGACGGATCCAGGAATATAATTTAGGGTATGTCATCAGTCATGACTAGATGTGAGAATAATAAGTGAAAACTACTCTCACATGCAAACCACGGGTAAGATAATATAAAAATAACCATAATTTTTCCATGATATACATTTGTAAAGATTACACATGAAAGGTAACAAACGAGTCAAATTTATAAGAGCGCCTCCAACAGGCGAATTGTTGACCGCCTAGACGAAGGATAAAAGGGTTGGGCGATTCTCATGCAGGTTGTGGTTGTGGACAATGATCACGTAACATGTGGCATCATTTTTATTTAAAATAGAAAATATGAAGAAGAAAATGAGTATTCTAATCCTGGTCGGCTTAATAAATTCATCGCCTATACAAAAAAAATAATCCTAATTACCTATCTATATTAGTGATCAGAAAAATGAAAAACAGAGAGAACCGAATTGATTTGAAAGATTTAGACATCGAACCAAAACTGGTCAGTTAAGAATCACTATTAAACTCGATGAATCAAAATCCAGCGGGTAAATAATGTGACATGTTAAAGATTGCAATAGACAACATGGTATATGTACCCGGAAGAATCCGAATTCTTGGCTAGCTTGCAAGATTTGATGAATCAAAACTTTCCGGTCATCGGAAGAATATGATCTTTTGAGATTTATGACCGGAATGGCGTCGGAGAAGGGGACGTTGACCAGGTTGCCGGGCCTACTTTCCGGCGGAAATTTATACTCCTCCGGCAAAGTCTTAACATTCCTGGACCAGGTTGAAACAAGGGCATCCATTACTCTCTAGCTATAACTTCTTTGATCGATTCTTAAATTCTGAATAACGAACAATACATATAAATACATCAACTTGAACATGTGGAGGGTTGACTTTTTGTGTATGGAGTTAATCAGAACCATGTTGTGGTGTCATGGTTTTAGGTACATCCAAAAGATGGTGTTTAGAAATTTGTAGATCTATATCATGTGCCAATCAGATTGAAACTTTATTTTTATAATACTTTTGTTGATAATAAAAATATTTTTAGTTTGTGGAACAGTCACAATAACCCAATAAGAAGTAGATTGTTTAGGTAACATGGTTTTCTTTTTTTGTGTAAAAGAGGGTTTTTTAATGGTTAAATATCGAAACTTATTTTTGAGTATTGGTTACGAACACTATAATACTCAACGTTTCAAAATGATAAATGCATTATCTTAAGTATTGGTCGCGCGATTCTGTTAGTAAAAATGGACGGAATATTTTATTATGTTAGTAATATAACCTCATGTGTCATTTAATGGATGATAAAATGACAATTTTTCCCTTACTTATTTGATCTATTATTCCTTATAAAATGGGCAAAATCGTCATTTTACTATTCATTAAATGACACATGAGGTAATATGACAAATGTAATAGAATATTCCGTCCACTTTTACTAATAGAAACGTGTGACCAATACTTAAGCCTTAAAATAGTGCATTTGGCATTTTGAAACGTTGAGTAGTGTATGGTCGTAATCAATACGTAAGAGTAAATTTTAATATTTAACCCCTTTTTTATATATTAACATGTTGCAGTTTTGTGATTTTTTGTTGTGTGAATGGAAAAGCATAAGAATAGGAAATTACTCAACAGTTATGATATGGGAAAACATATAGAAATTAAACAATTTATTCAACAGTTAGTTATGGTATGGGAAACATAAGAAGAAGAAAAAAACAATTTATAGAACAGTTATGATATGGGAAGGCATAAGAACAAAATAAACAAATTATTGAACAATTTCATGTAAGGATAACTGACCAAGTCATCTTGTTTATGGTCACTTTGTTGACAACCATTGGTAATGCATAATTTTGTCTAGTTTTCACAACCGTCAGTAAAGTTGTTCATTGTTGACGTGTTCCTAGACGTCGATAAAGTTATCCACTATCGACGTTTTCGGAAAAAGTCTAATTTTTCGTCGGCCATGAAAGAATTAGACACTATAAGGCCGACCAAACTTAGCCGATAGAACAAACATAGATAAAGTTTATGGCTGACGGTTTCGTTTGGTCGACAAAAATATGTTTTGTAGTGCTTTTTTTATCAGTAAAGCGATATATTAAAATTCTCCTCTTTCCGAAATGGAAGAAGAGAGACAAGGGGAAGGACCCTTAAAAACACAAAATAGCAAACCCCTCTCTAGAAGAGGACAACCAAAACACCAACAGAGGAGACCAACAAAAACAGAAGATAACCCTGAACCTCCAAAAAAAAAGAACAGGAGCAAAAAACCAACCCAACACCAAGCCACCAGACCTGAACCAGAGCAAAACAAGCAGCAAAAACTCTCAACCCACTCCTTTATCCAAATCAGAATCAGAAACGCCCTCCAAATCCTCGAACTTATCATCAGAGCCAACTTCTAAATCAACACCTAGATTAAAATCACCTTCCAACAATTGTAACTGCTCAATCACCTCTTATCAAAAACAAAACCTCGGAGCCTTATAGCTTTACCAAAATGCTAGGCCTTTTCAGCTTCTGAGAGACCATTAGAGAAAAAACCCCTTTTCAACACTCTTTTTTGGATCAACTTACTGTAGTGTTAAAAGACTCTTTAATTACTTTAATTTTCAATCACACATCCACCTAATACGTCTCTTTTTTTTTTTTATCGGCAAAACATATTGAAATTAAAACCTCTCACGCAGAGCAAGAAGAGTACATGAATAAGTTTGCTATAGACCCCAAAAGCTCAAAATTGGACACAGCCAATTCTAAGGGCACACCAAAGCTACCACGAATGAAACAAGAACAACCAACAAGGATAAGACCAATACAACCAAGAACGCCCACAACCAATACAACCAAGATCACCCACAACTAAGATGAAAACAGATAAAAGGTGCCAATGCTAGTTCATCATCTGCATCAATTTGTCCCGACCACTTTCGAGTCCTAGGTTTTGTACATGAAAGGTGCCAATGCTAGTTCATCATTTGCATTGTTGGTCGTGTAATTAATAAGGAACTCTTTGAACCGAAACGATCTATAGAGCTGAGGACTCTCGTCCGAGATCAGAGTTTTCGCTGGTTCGACGAGGCTCTCGCCGGAAGGGGTGATGAACAAGGCACAACTTGTCCTTGCAACACTCGAATTCGTCACCACCCTAAGTTGTGCACTCCTCAACTTCCCGTTGCTAGCGATCTACAAAAACCCAAACATAAACTTTGTCGTTCAAAATCGAATGCATATATATCATGTAGATATAGACCCAGGTCGGCTCAAGTTTTAAGTGAGTTAAACAATTGCTTAATGTTTCGTATTAAAAATGCTCCACACACAAAAAAAAAAAATCTGTAAATATTTGATTAAATCTAATCAAGCGAAAATATATGACATCTAATTTTAAAAATTACTTTGATACTAGTTTGGCCCAATTTTAATCTCGATTCAAATTTGTATTTTAGATAGGAAAAAAAAAACAATTCTCATCCAAAAGGAATTGAATTTGTCTTGGTTGTTGAACATTCTAACAATTCTATGAGTCTGTATTTAGCAGTGAAAAACTATCGTTAACAAAACAAAACATGTAGATTCATATATTAATGATTAGTGAACTTAAAAAAAGAGGGATTAAACAAAGGAATGAAACAAACCAAATGAAAGAAGTGTAGATTATATCTAGTACTTGTTTAGAGTTGACTTAATAAATCTATCACATAATTAAGTTGTATTGTCCGGACTCTAAGTAAATGATTCACTATGTTTATGATTTGTTAGTCCCAAATTAAATTGATTACAAGTTTATTTATAAGATGATTTAATCGTCAAAAGTTGCCCTTTTGTATTTTCCATGTGAAAAAAAAAATTCCTATGTTTTAGAGTCACCAATAAGATATACTATCTTTTTGGTCACGATTATCTGTTAGTTTTTTTAACGATATGGCTATCCTTATGTATTGTTCGCGTGCAAAAAAATACCCTTATGTATTTTTCGGTCCCTAATTTCCATCCATTTTAACAGCATATTCCAGAATTTATCAGTAAACTATTGTGGCCAAAAGGTACAATATCTTATAGGTCACCTTTAAACTTATGATAGTTTTCCGAATGTGGATAGTACATAAGGGTCATAAGATTCTTTAATTTATAGAAACAACAATAGTTAAATGAACTTGGGCATATATCTTGAGTAATCAGAAGAATGAATACGGTCAGTCCTATTTTGTTTTTTCTGGTTAACCAATGCGTCCTGATACTGAATATCCTTAATTCTTGAAAATTCTCACCTAGTTACTACATCATGTTGTTAGTGTCGGTTCAGAAGGTTTTCTTATTTTCGGTTATATCTAATTGATCCTAGTTAGAGCTTATATTTAGTATTTGTTTTTCAAGTTTGAACATTTATAAAAGTTGATGACAACAGGTAGCCATACACGACGTCACATATAGACAAGAATAAAATTGTATAGAATTATCTTGAGCTCATCACATCCGAACTTGACATAAATATATCTTATTATGGATAAATGTGAATCTTTAATATTTTGATTTTTTATATAAAATTCTAGACTATACATCTTATCCATCAAAAATTAGTATTTTATACGAAAAGGGTTATGGTTTTGTTTTGTTAATAACTTTGAGTCATGAAAACTGATTTTTCTCTTACCTGAAGTTGGTAGCCTATGTTGACCACAAATGCATTGGGGAGAGGTTCCACACCAAACCATGCCCCATCCTTAAGGACCTGAAGCCCGTAAACATCATCTTGGAGCAAAATGGTAATGAGGTTGGGATCAGAGTGCTTGGACAATCCCAAGGCCAAGCTAGGGTCCGGGCACGGCGGGTAATGATTAATCGATAGTATCGTCGTGCCCGTCAACCCATTCTCGAAGTATCCTGATTTAAGCCCCAGTCCTTCGCATACGAGCTCCAAGATCCTTAACCCCAACTTCCTTGCCTCGGCCGAATAGGGCCCCACAACCTCCCTGAAAGGATTCGATGATGGTTTAGGCCAAGTTATTTTGTTAGAATAGGGATATGTACGGAGTTGTAGTAAGGCGTTGGAATATACTTTTCGTAAGAATTTTATGCCCCTATTATATTGGGTATATCTTTCGGGATATGATACTGCTATATTAACCTGATATGAATTTACAAAGATGAGTGTATCTGTTCCAGACAAAATGCATGCAATATATAGACGAAATTCGTGGCTCTTCATGATAGGCATGTTTCTTCACATTGATACTATTAATAATTGTTTCGAAGTGATCCAAAAATGAAATGAATCGGACTAGGCTGCTTAGTAATAATCTTGATTAAGGGCTCAAGTGCCATCGTCTTTATTAGTAATAATTCCACACGTGGTGCTAATTTAATTCCATACTCCAAGTAATAAGAGTAGAAATATGTTTTCATATGTACATATTATTTGCTCTATAGTTTATCAATACGAGAAACCACATTTATATCCACTTTATGTTCCATCATTATTATTTTTGAAAAAATATATAATTTTTTCCAATTTTTAACTGAGAAAACCGCCAGTTATTAGATGATTTTTTTTTCTGGACGGTTATTTCACATAAGAAAAATATAAGAACAAACGGTCACTTATAAAGGTTGGTCACACCCAACCATCGACAGTGTCTATTTTTCAGTTGCGAATTCCAACCTGACATAAGTGATCGTTTCAAACAAAGTTTACATTTTGGTCAGTCATTTGTTTTGTTCGAGAATATAAAACCGACTGTTCCTCGCCCCTACATGCACATAAGAAACTCAACTATGACATAAACGCTTTGCCCCAGAATCCCCGTACCAAAAACCAAACGCATATTTCAGAACGGATCCCAATCGACCATTACTCACCCCTAATGCAGATAAGAAACTCAGCTAAAACGCGATCGGTTCGATAATTTCACGTGGACGAGATTAGGGCGAGCAAGTTTTTGTTACCTATATCGGGACGGTTTTTCGGGCCAATTCGGCATAGACTCGTCCAAGGGATGGCAAGAGTGTCTCAAGTTGTCGCGCCAAAGATGAACTTGTTCGGTCGCATAGTTGACAGTGCTGGTGGTGAGAGTGCTACTATTATAATAGCCCCTAGGCTTGTCCGTGCACAAACTGGCCCTGTCCTCGGCAGGCATCGTGAAGATCTCCTTGAACACATTCGTGGTCTTTTTCATCAATTCCTCCGAAACTCCATGTTCGATCACCTGCTTCGTTAGTAAAATTTAAAAACCCGAGGGGGTCGGATTGTAATTAACAATTTTGTTTTGTTTTGTATGTTTTGTATTTCGAGATCGTTTTCCACTTGTAAGAAGGAAAAACGACCCATGTACGTGAGAAATCATATGAACTAGTAATTATAGATGTATGCGACGAGTGAGCCAGGCATGTAAAATTACATGACAATCGAGTCAAAACCATAAAGATTAGATGTGGTAGGGGCGTAGGAGTTAGACTTGTAAGAGCATCTCCAATAAAAGCAAGTCTACCCGAATGATTGAGTTTGAATGAAAACGGACGAAATGTAAACTCTTCGGACAAAATGTTAACCCTTCGGACGAAGGAGAAGAGGGCCGGGCGATTCTCTCACAAGTTGTACATGTGGCCAATGATCACGTGACACGTGACATCAATTTTTAACAACAAATTGTTAAATAATAAATTTCAAAAATGAAAGTTCCAATTCTAATCACCCTCCAATAGAATGAGTTAAAAAACGAAAATGCAAAAAATAGTGAAAACCAAATCGAAGGATTTAAACATTGAATCAAAACCGACCGGTTGAAAGGCGGTGATCAATAACATGAACCGGAATTTACCGGTCTAAGATCTGATTTTCAATATAAAAACCGACAATTAACTGAAATTAACCGAACAATTGTTTATTGAACCTTGTTTCAAACATGACATGTATATATTTACCTGGAAGAACCCGAATTCTCGGCTAGCTTTCAAAATTTGCTGAATCACAACTTTCCGGTCAACGGAGGAACACAATCTTTCAAGTGACACCACCGGAATGGTGTCGCACAAGGGGGCGGCGAGGCTCCCGGGCCTGCTCTCAGGCGGGAATATATACTTCTCCGGCAAGGCCTTAACATTCCCGGACCAGGTCGAAACAAGGGTCTCCATTCTCTTGTACTCTCTAGCTATAGCTTCTCTGATCGATCCTTAGAACAATACATATAAATAACTTAGATGATTGTAGAGAAGTATTATTAACTTAGGACAAGTGGAGAGTTGACTTTGGGTTTATAGTTTTTAATCTAAACCATGTCGTGGCCGGACAAGAACACTATAGTTTAATACAAAAATGTGACGAGGTTTGTGTCGGACGATAAGTACGGGCACGAGATGGTGCTTAGAAAATAAAGTTTCGGATAAGAACAAATGTGCCGGCATATACATTATTCGTTAGAGAATATTCAACGGGACGAATTCGAGTGATATCAAATCGTCTGGACTCTGGACGAAATAATGTAGACTTAAATGGCTGAACAAATGACTCAAGCTTAGTAGCCTAAGGGATGACGGGCGAATTATCCAGCCCTGAGCGGAAGCCCAACGACTACTTTCGCTCGACCAATGTCAAGCAACAACGTGTTATATGTTTTGGAGAGAGGAAAAATCAGATAGACCGAAATTTTACTTCTTTTTTTTTAGCATAAATAAGGATTTTTATTGCTCACAAAACTGCATCTCACAATAGGCAAGCATTGAAATAGAAGAAAAAAAAATGAATCAGGTTAATGTTTGGGTAGACCCAATGCCCATACTCGATAGCATAAACGTCGGCTCCACAAACTCGACTATAGATGGGGAAACAAAACAGAAATGAAAATCTAAAGACACCACTCCATATCACGATTCGGACGGTGCCAAAAGGCAATCAGTCGTCATGGCCTCCCTCCCTGGTGCCACGGTCCCTGCTCCATCCATGAC
>JAYMTN010001748.1:0-12213 GCA_036897425.1 Erodium trifolium
CGCACATCTTCTTTGTCCTTGTGACACTTCAACAAAACCGCTGCGTCGGTTATGATATGAAAAGGCTCAGAGAACCATTATTCATCTAAACTGACCTTAGTGGTCGAGGAGTATGTTCCTCGATGTACAACAATATAGTCCGCTTTGATATTTAATGATAATTATATCTTTAGGTAAAAAAAATATAATATAAAGTACATAAGTAACCAGAGGTCTAATATGATTTAAATGTCCTTATACATCCATATTATGTTAATGTACCAATCTGCAAATATCTTCATCAATAGTGTATTGCATCTCGTCGAAGAGCAGATCCATATCAACACAGACTTTAGTCGCCGCAAACAATTGACTCTATCAACCCTAACTCGAGAGGCAGATCGAGAGAATCCCATATAAAGTGACGATAATATTATCATGGACGAACTTAGCAGGATAAAGAGAGCGATTGTTGAAAAATAAGAGTCACCACAACCATAATGATGGCTAGAGTTTTGGGATCGTTTCCAAAGCTGGAGAGTTTTTAAAAGTTACTTTGTCATCACAGTTTAATTATAAGGGTATTTACTTGGTTAACGAATTTGAATACTGAATTAGTTTTAAATATGTTTACTCATCCGCCACACCAATTTTAAACTAATGTTAAAACAGAGTGAAGCATTTTTTTATTGACTAGAGTTAGAGAAACTATACAGGTATCCCCTTATAATTGAATTTTAATTAGTCATGAGGTGTCCATCTACATTCTTCTTTCTCTTGCATGATTGTTTCTTCTCCGGACTATCTTGTTTACGGCTTTACACATCATAAAAAGATCGGTTTAATTCAGAAACGAATTAATAGAAAATGTAAATAAAAACAAAAATAAAAACATTGGTTATAGAAAACAAAATTAGAGTAGCTGGAGCAATACGAATCGTGGTTAAAGAGAGAATATATAAAAAAAAAAAAATGAAGAGAGCGACAAAGATTTAGTTGGGGGATAAAGAATGATTCATGATGCTTCACTATATTAATTGTTTATGGATATAAAGAATGACTCATGATGCTTAGTTATATTAGTTAATCCCCACGATGTATGTTCTTTGAATTGAAAATTGAAAGACCATGTTACTCCAAAATCCAAATCACACCCTCCATCGAATCACTAATTACTAGCCACTAATTGAGTATTATTATTAATTATTATAGGTTTTCATTCATTGTCATTGCATGTTTGTTCCTTTGCATTGATTCATTGTAAATAGAATATTCGTATACGAATTATCTTACATATCAATATAAGCAATTCTTATTCCTGTATGTAAGAAAAAAAGCAAGGGAAAATATGTCCATGTATTGTTGTAGATAACCACGATCAAAGTTTATTTTATTGATAAAATTAAAGAAGTATAAGAGACTTTCTCTCTAAGGGAGATTTAGGGTTTTGTAGTCTCAGCCGTCGTTGTTCCTTCCTCTCTCATTGTCGTTGTTATAGCTGTTATAAACGATATGCAATAAAACGAAGTAGATCGAAAACCAAAACGCGGAGAACACAACGATTTAATGTAGAAAACCGCTCCAAACAACGGAGAGGAGAAACTCACGGGCGCCAACCAGCGAAACTTCACTATATAGGGAGTGTTTACACAATGTCGGGGATTTACACAAATTCAACTTATCCCTACCGACAACTTACATGAGGTAGTGGAAAGTGGAAACATACACTATAAGGAAACTAAAGATTTTGACAACTAAGACCCAATTTCCTAATATCTGTTACTTGGACAACAAGATATAAGCTTCCCTATAATGATTACTTGCTAATCAAGCCAAGACACTTCCCTATATTTGTTACTTGGTGACCAAGCCACAAAATATCTCTATGCTTCGGCCCAAGCCTTCTGGCGACTGGACTCGCTTGAATTTGGATCAACTTCAACAATAGCCATGCCGACCACCACCACCAGCCCCTCATATGCTTCTCCTCTAGCCGCTGCTACAGCACCATCCCCGCTGCTACGGTGGTTTTGGGATCCGCGGGGTGGGATGGTAAGATGGTGTACCGTTCTACGACACCCCTGGTCGGGTTACCCCGACGTTTCAAGACGACACGTCGATCGATTCTTTTCGTGCGAAGCATCCCAGGCTGATCCGGAAAACAAGATCTATCATGAGGCGTCCTTCTGCTGTTTATTTCTTTCCAGTTTGTTGCATGATAGTTCCTTTATTTCCAGTACTTTGCTGCATTTTATTTCCTTTATTTCCAGTACTTTATTTTCTCAGTTTAGGGTAGGACGTAGGAATATTTATCTTTGTCTAAGATGAAAATTAGGCTATTATTATGGGTTCATAAGCGTCGGGTGTCTTACGGGAGACTTGGACAATATTCTGTTCCCAGGGCTTTTAGCCCTACTTGTATTGTTTGGCTGGCATTAGTAATGCAAAATTTTCATCGCCTATTTCAATAAAAAAAGAGCTTACTTTATTAAAGAGTGTTTTAGATCTAATACTTAGGGATGGAGTTGTTAGAACATAATGTATCATCATATTATAAATATCTAAAAGCTTTATTTTAAATTTTAAATTTTAGGATCAAGTAGGTCTTGATCTTCGCCTCAGCTTCGGGGTACATAATCGGTGGTATGGGATCAGTAAGGAACCACGGAAGAGGACGGGAGGTGCTTGGCGTTGCTTGGAGCAGAGTCCGGGGCTTGGTTCTGGTTGATCCAGTTTAGAAAGCCGTAATCGGAAACGACGACATGGATCGATTGAGATTGTCGGACATAGGCCGGAATCTGTACTATTACATATCTGATTGTGAGATACTTGTTGGAAGTCGCTAATCGAGTGAGTCTTTTTTATTTTATCTGATTTCGCTTTTGTAGGGTCAAAAACTAGCGAGCATATATTCAGGGACTTTTCGTGAGAGGGAACCCTAATTCACGTATATCCCCCCCAATACAACTGATGCAGTTCAAGTTCGATCGCTTTGCCCCCCAGATGCATCGTTTAGGCACTACCTTGAGCAGGATTTCCAGTTTCGTTTTCCAACCCCCCCTTCCTTCATGCCTACGTGATGTTTCAATACTGTTTATGATGGTTATTGTATTAAAAGAACTGCAATAACTATGTTCTTTGTCTGTTCTTCTTCAGTGGTCATAGAATGATCTTCTTGACGCACTCTTTCATAGTTGAATTTTGATTTTAATAAAATTTCACCTTTCGTTCAAAAAAAAAAAACTCCATAAGGTAGTCACATGTATACGTAAGTTTTTACATTTGTTATGTTTTAACTTATTACCATCTATCATATAAAATATGGAGATCATATCATTGGTTGATAAATATCTTGGACTTTCCCATACAAAATTTACATTTTTAGTGAATCAGATAGCAAAAGTCATAATGTTAGGTATACCATTTAACCCTTCAAAAAGTGTAGATGAACCAGAATTTTTCACCTTTACCAATGGCAAGTCATGTGACCTTTTTTATCAAAAGAAACCATGAAAGTTTTTGTGGGCTCTCTGAATTGAATGTTGATCTTCTTTTGTGCATATAGGTCTATATATAGTTATATAGCTCACCAATAAGACCAATATAAAGTGGACTAGTTGATCCTTTTTTATCACCTATCATTGATTCATGGAATATAAATAATAACCCATTCACATCTTTTTTTAGCAATTAATGGAGCGATGAACCCTAATATAAAGTCTTCAATTGAGGGTAGGAATTATAATTACTTAAGAACCGATCAAACTCTTTCCCTTTAAAAAATTATTGTCAAATATTAATACATTTTTATTACATTAATCATAAAATTAAGTTTTTTTTTTCATGCATACCATTTACTATGAATTATATTTTCCTAAACTACCCTCATAATCCAATTAATAGAAAATGAAAAACCCAATCAAATTTTGACCAGTTATCCCTCAAAAATCACATTAAAAACTATGATGTGGAGATTTTTAGATTTCAATATATATGATCTCATAAGATAATATTCTCTTTGGTCATATCTATCTTGTTTGGAAAACAATCTTCGTTCAACTTATATATCATGACATACTTCTAGATATGAAATACATTATTTACTATTTTACATCATTACAAATTAAATTTTGAAAATTTAGAGTTTTTCAATTGTTCTTTTATGATTCAAAAAAGGAACACGCCCGAATGAATTAAAATAGGATGAAATCAGTCATGTAAATCAGATAATACAATCTTTCATGATCGTCGATGATACAAAGTTTAACACTCGTAATAAAGCTTGATAGCAAAAAATTTCCGTTTCTTAGTTATACATGAGAGATGAATCGATCCGAAATCTATAATATCTTAATAGTGATATTTAATTTGATCTCATAAGGTACATGTTAAAACTCATACATAAAAATTTGTCAATTTTATTTTTATAAGGATAAAAAGGTAAAGTACATACAAAATTAAGAAACTCATAGCCTAGTTCCTACCTCCAACGCGGTTCAAACACTGCCTATATGTGAATGCACGAGATTGCATATAAATCTCCGTAAAGAATGGAGCTTTAGATCAAAACAACCTCCGAAACCGAAATCGACAGATCAGTAGTGACACAGCCATGGCCATGGCCGGCAAAAACCCACCAATCCTCCTCCTCCCTCTCCTCCTCCTGATCCTCTGCGGCACAGCTCGCTGCCGCTTCGTCTCCGACCTCTCGCTGCCCTCTGAAACGTCACTCTCCGGCGAGACCCACCAAAACACAACCGAGACCTCAGCTTTCCGCCACGTCCTCCACCGGCCGCTCTCGGCCGCGGCGGAGACCTGCGAGGAGACATACGGGTTCCTGCCGTGCACCACCACCGCTCTCGGAAATCTCTTCCTGATTCTGGTCTATGGGTCGCTCATGTACTTGGCCGCGACGTACCTCTCCGGCGGGAGTGAGCTTCTGCTGGAGATTCTGGGACCTGGGATTATCGGCGGCTTGTTCCTCCCCATGCTCGGAGCTCTTCCGGACGCTATGCTCATTTTGGGTACGTGGTTGATTTACTTTGTGGGCTCTGTTTGGTTGGTGGGAAAGTTTGGGAAAATGGGGGATTTAGGTAAGGAGACAAGTGGGGCTTTGGGGATCTGTCAGTTTGATTGGAGAAAATAGGAAATGGGAATTACCCAATTATAGTATAGTGTTTGATCCTGTGATGAATGTTGTTACATGAAGAACTTAGCTTCTGGGTTGTGTTGATTCATCCAAAAAAGTTAGAATTTGTGTGAAAGTTTACAACTTTAGCTCTAATTATTTTGTTAGGGAGTCTAAAATGAAGAACTTAACTTCTGGGTTGTGTTGATTCATCCAAAAATGTAAAATTTGCAACTTTAGCTCTAATTTCTTTGTGGGTATAGTTTGAAAACAAGCAAGACAGTGTGACTCAATCAAATATTGCATTTGAGTAGGTAGTTTAGATGTGGAATTCAAAATAATATATGAAAGAAATAATGAGTTTTGGATCCAAATTTTCCTTTTTAGGATGTTAAGATATGGAATTGTTAGGAGGAAGCATGTGATGGTTGGTATTTCATTGTCCAGATCCAATTCCATGATTCTATTTGCTCTTCTCATCTTTGGTATTCTTTATTGGAATACTTGCAAAAAAGTACCCTCATGTATTCATTTTTTTGCAACTCGTGGCCTTCTCCTTCATAATTGTAAAAAAGTGTCATGGACTTGTCTTTTTCGTTGCACTTTGTATAAATTTGTTTCAAAATGACGAGTTTATCCTTGGAAATTTAAATTTTAAATAATAATAATTAAAGAACAAAAATTCCAAATTTTCATATTCCTTAAATTTCTTACTCTTTGTACGGTACAAAAATGAACAAAATTAAGGGATATGAAAATTTGGATTTTATGTTTTTTTCTTAATATTTTTAAAATCTAAATTGTAAGGATAAAATCGTCATTTTTATACAAATTGCAATAAATAGAGAAGTTTGAAGTACTTTTTTACAATTATCAAAGAAGAAAACTACAAGTTGCGAAAAATGAATACCTGAAGGTACTTTTTTGCAATCCTCCCTATTCTTTATTTGTCTCTTATACGTTAAGACTCCTACATACCGCTTTGATTTTCTGTTTCCTTTTCTGTACCTGTCAACGTATTATTTTATTTTATCTCTTTGCATCTTTACTCAAAGCAAACACTTCACCAATATGGTCCCCTTTTTGTTTGTTTTTTTATTGCTAGTGTATGGCATGTTAATTTAAGAGCATAGCTACACATGAGGGTGCCTTGTCATAGCTGTTTTATATCTTTGTTTGAATTTTATGTGAATTCCAACATGTATATGCATGTTCTTCTGTGTTTTTTAATTGGCTTACTCGTCCACCAAAGTTGGTTCAAGAAACAAGTCATTATAGTATTAAGAGAAGGGATAATTGCAAAAAAGTATGTTGAGGTATTCACTTTCTGCAACTTGTAGCCCTCTTCTTTCTTAATTGCAAAAGAAAAAGATCCCGAACTTGTACTTTTGTTGCACTTTGTATAAATTTGTTTCAAAGTGATGATTTTACCCTTGGAGATTTAAATTTAATAATAATAATTAAAGAACAAAAATTCCAAATTCTCATATCCCTTAAATTTCCTCCTCATACAGTACAAAGAGGAAGAAAATTAAAGGGTATGAGAATTTGGATTTTTTTTTTGTTTTTTACTTATTATTTTTTAAATCTGAACTGTAAAAGTAAAATAGTAATTCTTATACAAACTGCAACTAAAAGACAATTTCAGGGTACTTTTTCACAATTATCAAAAATGAGGGCTAGAAGTGGCAAAAAATGAATACATCAGAGTACTTTTTTTGCAATTATCCCTAGTATTAATGGAACTTAAAGTAGAGAAAGAGCCTGTTATTCTCCTTTGATTCAAGGGTATAAGAGGGTGCTTGGATTGCAATCGAACTTATAAGTTTCTTTTGTAAGAGTATAAGTCTATCTAATGGTCAAACTAGCTTTTGTAGCTTATAAGTTGAATAATGAGGAGTTGGGTAACCAATTTTTTTTGTTCGGCTTCTAACCAACTTATGGTCTAGATCTTATGGGTGGAGCTGAATTTAGCAAACACTTCTCCGAGCATGTTGAACTTATAAGTTAGTTTACAATTTATAATTCGAAGGAATAATTGCAAAAAAGTACCCTGAGGTATTCACTTTTTGCAACTTGTAGCCCTCTTCTTTGGTAATTGCAAAAAAATATGTTGAACTTATGTTTTTGTTGCACTTTTTATAAATTTGTTTCAAAATGATGATTTTACCCTTAGGAAATTCAGATTTAAAAATAATAGTTAAAGAAACAATCCTAATTTTCGTATCCCTTAATTTTCTTCCTCTTTGTACCTTATTATGAGTAAAAAATTTAAGGGATATAAACTTTTTTGCAATTATCAGAGAAGAGGGGTATGAATTGCAAAAAAAAAAAATTCTCAGGGTACTTATTTGCAATTATCTCTATAATAAATAGACAGTGATCAATAACTGATTCAGGTGATGTTACATAAATTCTTCGGTCATGAAGTTGAACAACTTTCAATCTTTTCCACTCCCATCCTCTGTACTACAACATTGCTATTTATAATCTGTTCATCGGTGCATAGTTAGTGATTGATCTCTAGTTGCATCTGATATATTATCTTGTCTTCTCCAGTCTCTGGGCTCTCAGGAGATACATCAACGGCTCAAGCTCAGGTCTCTGTTGGGATGGGTCTACTAGCCGGATCAACAGTCATGCTCATCACCGTTATATGGGGATCATGTGTTCTTGTAGGCAAGTGTGACATTGTGAATGAACTTGCTGTTGACGGACAAGACACAAAAGGATTCAGCTTAACTGGTAGGTTCTCTTTTATGCATAACTTTACTATCTTTTCTTGACCAAGTCTACTTGTATGCTTGTCCAACTAGTCAAATACTTGAACTTGGGTTAGCCAAGCAGCTGTATCTCTGAAGCCTTGTTTTTCTCTAACTTTGCTTGGTTGGGCCTCTTTGGGTTCTCTCTCCAACTTTGGTTGGGCCTCTTTGATCTCTCACCAACTCTTATTGGGTCTAGTGGCAAAGGTGGACCTCCCTAAGGGATAGTCTTGAGCCCAAATCTTGATACATTAAATAATTACTAATTAAGAAAAAGTCAACTTGTATGCTGATGTTGTCTACTATGGTTGAATTATTCGCTAGTTTCTGTTGTAGCTTTATAGTTTATACATAAATTTACTATCCTTTCATGACTAAGTCAACTTGTATGCATGTCTAACTGGTTGGGCCTCTTTGGGCTTCTCTCTCCAACTTTGGTTGGGCCTCTTTGATCTCTCACCAACTCTTGTTGGGTCAGGTGTGGCAAAGATAGACCTCCCTTCTACATAAAGGATGGTCTTGAGCCCAAACCTTGATACATTTAAATGATTGCTCATTAAAAAAAATCAATTTGTATGCTGATGTTACCTACTATGGTTGAATTATTCGCCTAGCTCCACTTGGACCTTTTTTGATACTTAAATATACGAAATTCTGCATATTTTCAGATTCCGGGGTCTCTACTGACATATGGACCTGCTATGCCGCAAGGATTATGGTTATATCCATTATCCCATTTCTTATAGTCCAATTACCACAAATTCTCAACTCAACTTCGGGAAGACACTTGGCCGTTTTGGTTTCACTCATCGTCTCAGTTACTCTGTTGATTTCCTATTGTGTTTATCAGGTAAATTATACTTCTTTATAGCTTATGTTTGCGAAAACTACATATTTTTAGGTTGATTGTCTTGCATCAGCAATTGCAGTGATGTTTATATCGATATCCTCAGGTTTTTCAACCTTGGATCCAAAGGAGGAAACTTGCTTATGCCAAGCATAAGCATGTTATATCAGGGATTTTACAACACTTGAAGAAGCGTGCAATTGGAAGGCTCCTTACAGATGACGGGGAGCCTAACAAAGAAGTCATCGAAAAGTACGTTCACTCTTCATTTCACACATGTTAACGCAAGAAACCATGTTTGTAATGTGTTGAAATTGCTGATTTTACTGTTATAAATGCAGGCTGTTCGATTCGATTGATGCGAACGGTGACGGGCATCTTTCGGATGCTGAATTGAAAGCGCTCATTGTTGGGATTCGTTTCGAAGAGATAGACTTTGACAGAGATGATGCTGTGGAGAAGCTGTTGCATGATTTTGACAAGTCTGCAGATTGTAAAGTTGACAAGGAAGAGTTTTTTATTGGTATCTCTAAGTGGATCAAGGAAGCAAAAAGGTCCAGAGGTCAAGCTGCTAACAATGGTCATCGCACGATGAAGTTCTTGGACAACTTCGATAGAGTATGTTGACTCTGAATTTTGGATTAATTACACTTGATTATACTTAAAGTTTACTCGTTTTTCATCTAGTTAACACCGAAGCTCCAAGTTCGCTTTGCGGCTGCATAGCTTTTTTTGTCAAAAATAACGCAAATGCCCTTGAAATGGTCATCGCACAATGAAGTCCTTAGATAGCTTCGATAGAATATGTTGGCTTTGAATCTTGGATTAATTACACCTAATTACTCTTAAGTTTACACGTTTTTCACCTAGCTACACTAAGCTCCAAATTTGTTTAGCAGCTATGTAGCTCTTTTTTGTTGGAAAATGACGAAAATACCCTTGACCCTAGCTCTTTTTTTGCCAGAAAATGATGAAAATGCCCTTGACCCTGATATTGTGTGTGCAGGAAACAAAGCTTGAGCATGCTCTGTTGGGAGCGCAAGAGCAGAGTGATGAGGTCGTTGAGGGTGTTGAAGACCCCAAGTGGACCTCCATCAAAGCAGTGTTGATGCTGATATTCGGAACCTTCATTGCAGCTGCATTTGCTGATCCTCTTGTTGATGCTGTTGATAATTTCTCGGATGCTACAAGCATTCCGACTTTCTTCATCTCGTTCATTGCGTTGCCTTTGGCTACCAACTCTAGCGAAGCCGTGTCAGCAATTATCTTTGCTAGCCGTAAAAAGCTCAGAACATCTTCGTTAACTTTCTCTGAGGTTAGTCCCTTATCCTTCGCTTCCTCTCAATATGATACTCACAATCACAGGGAACCTATTTGCATACATACACTAAGGTGAAAACCCCAAAATTTTAAAGTTAAAATACGAATACTGGAGCTAGGGGGATAACTACAAGAAAGTACCCCGAGGTATTCGTTTTTTGCAATTTGTATCTCTTTTCTTTGAAAATTGCAAAAAGTACACTGGACTTGTCTTTTTGTTGCACTTTGTATGTAACAAAAAGATAAGTTCATTGCAATTATGAAAGAAGAGGACTACAAGTTACAAAAAGTGAATACCATAAGGTACTTTTTTACAGTTATCCTTGGGAACTAATCATAGCCATTGGGTTGGAGTGTCAACCGCTGAGATTAATCTTAGAACTTACCAATGTTATGTCAAGTTTCCAAACATAAGTTTGGAAACATCTTAGAGCCTTAAAAACTTCAATCCAATTGACACAGATGGTTTTTAGTTTTTATTCCAACATTCGGTTTCACCTGATTGTTACTGCATACATATACTGTATCTGATATACGAGTTCCTTGATGCAGCTTTATGGTGCGGTGACCATGAACAACATTCTTTGCCTATCGGTTTTCTTGGCCCTTGTTTACGTCAGGGGATTGACATGGGACTTCTCAGCCGAGGTGCTCGTGATCCTGATTGTCTGCGTTGTGATGGGAGTATTTGGAAGTTTCCGGACAACCTTCCCGGTCTGGACATCGTCTCTGGCTTTCGTCCTTTATCCGTTCTCTCTAGCACTTGTGTATGTTCTTGATTACGTCTTTGGATGGTCGTAGATTTCTGTGAAGTGGAGTTAGGAAACGTTTTGATGGTAACTTTTAAGGATGTTTTTGGGTTTTGTTTTGTCTGCCTAACATACCAGACTGTTCATGTTTCATATGAATATAGTGAGACTGCATCAGTCTGTTTTCTTCTCAGCTTTTGAGACTTTTATAAGTTTGATTTGTAAGAGTATATACAGATGTTGAGTATCGAGCAAGTGAGACGCTGAGTTTAAGATGTCGACATGGATAGACGTTGAAAACAATAATTTTAATTACAATTACATACGATATTGGATAAAACATTACTTATTATTACATACTCAAGGCAACAAACGAACGAGATTGAATGTTGCTAGTTCATATAACTCATCCCCAAGACCATTATCAACGGGATAAGGTTCATAAGCGGAATGGATCCTGGAGTCCGTTGAAAGACCTTCATCCACACAACCCACCAGTGTCCACGAGGCTAGAAGGGGACAAAAAAACGGAAATTAAGGTCGAGAAGGAACTTTATCCCTTATGCTAGAGATTGAAAAAATAAAGTATGAAAGGTGGACCTGGAGTGACAACCCTTATAGTGATTTTTACCCCGATGCGGTGGACGCGAGGCCTTCCAAGCAGTCTTACAGGTCTCCATGAGACCGTTAGGACACCACGGGATGTCGTAGAGGAGTCACACCCCGTCCCATAGGGAACGGATGCTATGCTATATGTCCCCAACCTCCTCCTTTTCCCGGTATACTCCTTGGACGACTGTCGAAACAACACATGCCTTCCAAAGCCGAGACAGAGAAACACTTATGGATTTACTGTGCCAACCACCTAGAGAATGGGGAACCACCCCCTACTATATACCCTGGTACTACCGGGTCTACTGTGATAAGATCAGTATTCCGAATGTTAACGGAATTTTATCTTGTCCTCTTCCGTTATTTCCACTTTCGTATGATCTTCTGAGGCCGCTTTAATAAAACATGATACATTATGCTAAAAAAAGAAGCTAAATGCCATTTTTGATGCGAAAGTTGTAATAGTTTAATAGGAAAGTGCTAATCCACTATAGTGAATGAAGTTCGTAACCAAATCGGAGAAAAAAGGGCCTCCTAGCGGTTCTCTCAACTAAACCCTAAGGGTGGAGATGGACAACGGCGACGACATCATGCGATTTTTGGCGACGGAGACAACGAAAGTGGGCAGAGGTACGATGAGGTAGGCGATAGTGTTGTTGAGGGTACGGAATCTTACACGAAAATGGGTGGGAGGCGTCTGTCCACGGCCCCGACATGCAGGGCCGGCCCAACGTTTCTTGGGGCCTAAAGCGAACATTTCAGGGCGTGGCCTTTTATAAGAATATAAGGAGTTGATATTTCGAAAATTTTATTAAT
>JAYMTN010001749.1:0-12210 GCA_036897425.1 Erodium trifolium
TCCAGCAACAACCTTTATTATTGACCGGCTAAATAAAACGTTGAATTCTGTCAAGACACACAACCATCTATGTAGAAATCATGATGACTATAAGGTCAAAAGACTTAAGCCATATTACGGTACTGAGAAATACTCATGACAGTTCCTATATAGTATTCTCACAATGGGTCATCCAATACAATTTCCCTAAATGACATTTATGATTTTACTTCATATCCAATATGAATAATCAGTAAAACGTGATCATCAGTGAACATCATACTAGTTTTAGTATATCAGTAAGATAAGGGATCATTGGAATAATACTCTGTTTCTTCTAAGAGTTTTACTATCAAGTCACGTACCTGATGATCTTAGAAAGAGTCGATTATTCCTATTATTAACATTTCACAAATGATGATGATAGTGTCAATGCATTACTAGGTGACAATGTCGTACAAGATCAGGATTGGCTTAGGGCACAAAACCAACCATGTCACGTCTCCCAAGTACTTAGAGCATGCCACTACGACAACGCAACAACATCAAGGGGGAAGCAATCTTAAATTAGGGACATGTAGTTGATGCACTTTCCTGGTGGCATTTCACAATAGTATATTAATTCATTAGATAAAGAGATTCAAAAAAATTAATCGTCGTAAGTAGTCTCTCCTATATTTAATAATCTCGTCTAGTATAATTAGTTGTCGTAAACAATCTCTTAATAAAGACTACCATAATGAATGTTCTTATGATCTGACCCCCTTAGTATTACACGCAGAATGAGGGTCTGAAAAGTGCACCAATCATCAAGTAGTAATAAGATGGTATGTTCAGATATTGTACCAAAAGGAGAAAATCGACACACATTCTTTATCTCGTTTATTATTTAGCTACCTTGATTCGAGGAAAATAGAGTTGATAATTACATAGTACAAAAGTGAGAAACTAGAGATTCGAAAATAAAAGAAAAGATTTTATAATTCAATGGAAAAACAACCTAGGATTGTAGCTTCATCATGGTGTCATTCATAGCATTAAATAACCGAGAGTGCATCGATGTACAAGACTCCCCCGAATAGTAACCACAAGAAGTCGTTTGAGGTCCAAACAGTATGCACTGTCCTCATAGTAGTGTTGCTTTGAATCACTAGATGATTGAGCTTGCATGCAATTTCCCATGCGACACACATAATACTCATTCACGTGCATGAACGAACACCTATTAACTACAATCCTAGATTCATGAAATTTTTACACATGTTCATCTTATATGCAAATAAAAGGGTTATCACACAATTCATACACATATAAAGAAAGAAACAATGAAACTGAAAATACCGAAAAGACATAAATGCTTCTTGGATTATAGCAATGACATCTTACACTTTTCCCAACAAAATACAACTCTGAACTAAATATTTTAAACTCTCTACAGTTTGCCTCCCCCATAATCCGAACCTAAAAGGGGTATTTATACATGAATTTCGAACCTAAAAGCAGGAAAAAATAGCTTCACCACTTCCCTCCATTGTGCTCCCACCGGCAATTGTAACTGCTCTCCGACCGTCGTACTCGATGGATGATCTATCGAGTACCACCATGTCTGATGCCTATACTTGACGGATGGCACGTTAAGTAGCACCGTATCCGGTGCTCCTATATGTCGAGTATGTCGTTGAGTACTTAGTACTTCTTGCTCCATTTTCGTCCGGTTTTTGCTCATTTTCGTTCCAAATTCCTACAAAATCTTAACAAGAGGCAAAATACCGAAAACGAGGGGAAAGTGAAGTGAAACTTATTTTAACGGGGTGAAAAGAGTACTAAATATGAGATAAACCACTCTAAAAATAGTGTAAAATGCATACTATTCATGATCTTCTGATTATAATTGTGAGTGATGTGTTTAAATATTTATCGTACACTCTAAATTAGTTAATACCATGATATTGTCATGGTTAAATTACACATATAGTTTAAAAAACACTTATAACTAGAATGAATTAGTATCAATACTAAAACATGTTGGATTAGTCTCTAAACATTTCCCAAATAAGTTCTTTTTAGGCGAAAGTAGACTTCCATAGGTCAACACCAAAAATACGTGTGTGGTTGGGAGGGGGGGGGGGGGCGGGCCGCCCACACGAAATTCCCCCAAAAAGAAACCCAAAAAAAGGGTGGGGGGGGGGGGGGGGGGGGGGGGGGGGGGTAGCCCTCAACCATGAACGAATATGGTAGATTTATATCCTCGAGTGCTGAAAAAATGGAGAAGACCTCATCCCAAGTCCACTAGAGACTTGTTTGGTTACCTAAGGCTTCGATGTACTCTAGTTACGAGCCCCTTGGAAAATCTCGTTACGGGGGTCGATTAGCCTTCCGTGTTCTACCCGCCCTATGAAACCCTAACCGCCTCATTGGTGTTAGTAAAAGTATCCCCATCCACATTGATGACTAACTATCATGTTCCGAGTATTACCACTTCTCCGCCGATAGAGAGACCGGGAGACCCCTTAGGTTCATTCCCCATTCTTGAGTCCATTGCCACTGACCAATACAAGATACATACCTCATCTCGTGCCGCGAACCAGGTACTAGAAGGTTCGACTTTCATCCACACATTCTCATTCCGAGAACTCCAATCTCAAGCCCAAACCACCAGCTCTGCCCGACCTCAACCTAAGGATCCCTTGGGCTCTACTGCCCACCAGTCTGAGAAAGTGGCCTCCGGGCCAAGGAGTATGATCCCACCCAGATTCGTCCAACAGTCCTAGGAAAAACAACAATAGAGAAATAGATGACTCGCTTTTTCGTGGCTTGTTGGCAAATAGGGCATTTGAGGGGAATGTCCACCAAATGCTGGTATAAATTGGCGGCCACCTAGACATAACCTGAATGAAATCTCCACAAGAATTCCAGATCCTAGGGAAGGTAAGCATGCCCTAAACTCATGTCTATGGGAGGACGTGGTCCAGATGCGTCCACCTATGGAAAGGAATTGTGACTTACTCATCCTCCCAAGGATCTGGACATTCATGTGGATAATTTATTTAGGTTACCTCTACATGGGTGCCAATTTATACCATAGGATGTGTCCATCCTCACGTTGTTGTAGTAGCTTATACCTTGACTTGAATTTAAAAACAGAATACACCTCTCAGAACTTTTGAATTGTTGGTAGTTTTTTAGGGGTTTATTCTCCGATGAACTAGGGATGCCAGCGATAGTTTGGATGGCAACATTAGAGCTCAAATAATCTCTTGTTCGGATAGCAGCATCGACGAGGCATAACCTGGTGGAGCATGTCCCACCTCTCTTTCTACCCTATCTAAACCAAGTTCCACCACGGGGCGGGGCATCCCTAGTGGCCCCGATGACTCAAGAAAATCGGCCGACACAACCAGAGCACCCCACTTGACAATTACGGCTTCCCAAAGAGGGACCAACGTGTTTCGTAGACAACCTAGTACCACATGCCTTAAAGTTTATTGTGTTCATTTTTATGTTGACTTGGTTTTTCTCACATCTGCGATGAAAAACAAATTCAGTTACTCTGATCCTAATTGCTAATACGTCTGTCTATGATTCGATTTCCAAACTATATTCTGGATCTTAAGAGTCATCCCTGAATTATATACTCTAATAAGTACCGCACGTTTTATTTTTAATATATCTATATCCTTAAAAAACTTTTTTTTACTGAAAGGTGTAATTTTATTAAAATAAGAACGCAACTAAAAAATGGTGCGACAGGAAAATCATTCCAGAACAAACATAGAACATATTTGTTTCCAGTTCTTTTAACACTATAACCGTCATAGGCGGTATTGAACCGCCACATAGGCAAGAAGGAAAGATGGGGAGTTGGAAAGCGAAACTGGAAGTCCTGCTCAAACACCCGAGCCTGGACTGCATCAGTTGTATGAGACATGACTTTCACCAGGGACCCCTCTCGGAGCCAGTCCCTGAAGCTAGAGGAACCTAACATCCCACCTGGCGAGGCTGCTTACCAGCCCTCACCCGATTGTCTCGGGGTTCGCCAGTTGCCCCCCTTTTCACTCCTCTAGCACCATCCCCTTCTCCATCTCTATGCCCGACGCGGAATGAGGCCTGAAACTTCGGTTTCCTTGCCACCAGAGAGTTGCCTGGTCACTAAATTTTTCCAATCGAGGTTCACCTTCCAGGCCTGGGTCCTTGAAGCAAGGCGCTCTTAGATACAATGCTTGTGGATAAAGACCCGAAGCCCGGTGGTATGGCCGACGATGCTTTCTCCTCCCAATCTGTTGCGTAGTGCTTCACCTATCGGTCCCTCTGGTACTCTAGTACGGAGGTGTCATACTTCGGGGTACCACACAGCTCCAGCTCACACTCCTGAACTCCATGGCCGATCCTCCCACAATTGAAGCAGAATGTAGGGAGTTTCGTATACGTGAGCTCAACCCTCACGGGGTCCGGAAACTCCTTGAAGCGCAACAAAAGAACACGACAGAGAGGACTGTCCACAGGGTGCCAGAACCGTACCCTCACCGCTCCTCCCTAGTTCAACCCCAGTGATCACAAAGGACCTCCACACAAGCTCCCAGAGTCAAACCAATCGTTTCTCCCGTCGTCTTTGTTAGAACCAAAGGCGAAAGACCATGAGCATGAACCCAAAGCTGCATACGGTCCAAGACAGGAAGCTCCCGAGTCCAGGGATCAATGTCTCCGAACAAGAGAGGACGACCGTCAAAACACTAAGGTTCATTATCCCGGACCCAGGACCGAGCCTCTGCCGGCTTGAAGTAGAAACCAAAAATAACTAATTGATAAAATATTAATTTGATGTTTTTTTTCTATACGATCTAAATTCATAAACTGATTCCAGGTCTTCGAACTCAAAGAAAACTCAAAATAAATAGACTACAATTTCTTGTACTATCACAATTTGACTTGAGCTTCAGCCGGTGCAAATAGTCCAAATTCTATGCGGAGTTGGCAAATTGAAGTGTATTAAAAAGAGAGAAAGGCAACCAAAATTCAAACCAAACACAAACCTCGTGGTCCAAAATCAAAGAAGCAACGATCTCCCACCAAACTTTCCTTGCACCCGCCACCACTCTATCGCCACCTCCAACACTCCTCCGACCACAGTCTCAACACCACCGCCCACCACGGCCGTGTTTACAAGCTGAGTAACTATACCCGTTTCTGGGCTGATCCCAACTCTGGATTGAATTTCTTCCCCCGCCCCAAATAATCATGGTCAACAGTTGAATTGAAAGTTGAAGGTCCCTGGAAGGGGAAGCTCGTAAATACGATGTCGGTTCACAACCACTCCAATGGCGACGAGGAGTCTCTCAGCCGCCCGTTACTGTCCTCCGGAAGATCCACCTTTAACTCCACCTCCCAGGTCGCCATAGTCGGAGCCAACCCCTGCCCAATTGAGAGCCTCGACTACGAGTCAGTACCCACTTCCCGTTTTGAAGTTTACTGACAGAGACGCTTCGTGGGTGCGACCCAAATTTCTGATTTTTATTGTGTGGGTTGCAGGATTGCGGAGAATGACTTGTTCAAGCAGGATTGGAGGAGCCGCGGCAAGATTCAGATCTTCCAGTACATTTTCATGAAGTGGCTGCTGTGCTTTCTCGTCGGTGGGATTGTCAGCCTCATTGCGTTTTGCAATAATCTCGCCGTCGAGAACCTGGCCGGCGTCAAGTTTGTGATTACCTCCGACATGATGCTTGTCAACCGGTAATTGGGTTTAGTATAGTGAAGTGATTTGATTTTGTGTCTGTGTGTTTTGATTGTCTGGGATCGATGGGTTTGTGCAGGTATTGGATGGCTTTTCTCATTTTCGGTGCTTCCAATTTTGTGCTCACATTGTTCTCTGTGACCATCACTGCTTTTGTTGCCCCGGAGGCGGCTGGTTCCGGTATACCAGAAGTGAAGGCCTACCTGAATGGCGTTGATGCTCCAGGAATATTCTCGTTACGAACTTTGATTGTTAAGGTTAGGAGATGCTAATGCATTTGATTGTCTTGGTCCTTGGATGTTTTTTTTGACAAAAAAACAGCTAACTTTCATTAGATGTTATGAATGAGTGTTGTGCTTATTGATGTGGATATTACTCTGGGGTCGGTGCTGGTGCAGCCTTGATCTCAATCTGGGTATGATCTTTGGTTTCGCTCGCTGCTTTCTTGTTTCTTAAATTGGCCATTGGAGTGAAACCCAGTAGTTTGGTTATTACCATTTTTTTCATCTCCTTAAGTCCATGTGCTATTGGTAGGTATGGAGTGACTTTCACTGTCTTCCTCCACCCTCTTAACCTATTGATTCATGTGGAAAAGTCATTTTATGAGCTAACCTCAGGAATGATCCAATGTTAGACTTAGATGTTTCAGTCATTTTTTAGCGGTATATGGAAGAATGAGCTAGTAGTGTCTTTTCCCGTGTTATTGCATACATAGATGTTTAGTTACAGATGTTATTCAGTGAAAGCATGAAATGTTATTTTTATTGTAATTGATATGGAATCTTCTTTCGACATAATTGGTTCTATGTAACCTTGGACTGCAATTCCGTGCTTTGATCATATTTATCCCTATTTGTAATGGGATATGTAGATACCCCTTCTACATGGCATAAATACAGCTGGCTATTTTGTAGAGATGTAGAGTTTAATTCTTGTTTTATCAATGTGTGCAGATTATTGGCAGCATTACCGCGGTGTCTTCATCCCTTCTTGTTGGGAAAGCAGGGCCTATGGTGCAAACTGGAGCGTGTGTTGCATCAGTGCTGAGCCAGGGAGGGTCAAAAAAATATGGATTGACTTGGAAATGGCTACGTTATTTTAAGAATGACCGAGACCGGCGAGATCTTGTAACATGTGGATCAGCTGCTGGAATCGCTGCTTCGTTCCATTCTCCAGTTGGCGGAGTGCTGTTTGCTCTTGAAGAGATGTCTTCTTGGTATGATTCTACTTAAACATTTGTCAATGATTGTTAGTAGGTTACTTCACAGAAAATTTAACCTGTATTGCAACTTAGATGTTAGATTTGATACATTCCAAACTAAGCTTGGTAGTTCCAGCCGGAATAATCTTAAATAATGCTTGTGTGATTTTTGATAGAAGTGGCATATATGACATCGATGTATCTTTCTTTCAGTTTTGCTCACTTCATAAGTGATGAAGTAGTGGAATTTTGTTGTTCTATATTGAAAATTGTAACAAAAGATTTATGGTCCTTACTGTAGGTGGAGGAGTGCTCTGTTATGGAGGTGTTTCTTCACTACGGCTACAGTTGCAATTGTACTCCGGGCTTTAATTGATGTTTGTTTAAGCGATAGATGTGGGCTGTTTGGTAAAGGGGGACTGATTATGTACGAGGTCACTTCAGAAAATGTTTCTTATCACCTCGAGGATGTGCCTGCTGTACTCGTCCTTGGACTTGTTGGGGGCATATTGGGAAGTTTATATAACTTTATCTTGGAAAAGGTTCTTCGACTTTACAGTTTGATTCATCAGTAAGCTCTCCTCTTTAAGATGTTAAAACTAAAGCACTTGTCTTGTAGATACTTTCCTGGGTTGTTCTCCTTGACATGTTTGGTTTTTCCAGGAAGGGCATTGCTAGCAAGATTGCTCTTGCTTGTGTGATCTCCATTTTTACCTCCTGTCTTCTATTTGGGTTACCATGGCTTGCACCTTGCCAACGTTGCCCAGCTGATGCAGAAGAAGTGTGTCCTACAATAGGCCGGTCTGGCAACTACAAAAAATTCCAGTGTCCTCCTGGTTACTACAATGATCTTGCCAGCCTCATTTTTAATACAAATGGTGATTCAATCAGGAACCTTTTCAGCAAGAACACCGAGACTGAGTTCCATTACTCGTCCATTCTCATATTTTTCGTCACCTGCTATTTTCTAAGTATCTTTAGCTATGGGATTGTGGCTCCTGTGGGTCTGTTCGTACCTGTCATAGTGACAGGCGCATCTTATGGGCGCTTGGTTGGGAAGTTAATTGGTCCTCACTCGAATCTTAACCAAGGTCTCTTTGCTGTGCTGGGTGCTGCTTCCCTTCTCGGTGGATCTATGAGGATGACGGTTTCTTTGTGTGTGATTATCCTGGAATTGACTAATAACCTACTGTTGCTACCCATGATAATGTTGGTTCTTCTCATTTCCAAGACTGTAGCAGATGCCTTCAATGGCAACATCTATGACATTCTTATGAAATTAAAGGGGCTTCCTTATCTGGAAGATCATGCTGAGCCATATATGAGGCAGCTGACGGTAGGAGATATAGTCACAGGCCCTCTCCAACTCTTTCATGGCATTGAGAAGGTTGGGAATATAGTGCACTTTCTCAAGACTACAAGGCATAACGGGTTTCCTGTAATTGATGAACCTCCGCTCTCCACTAGTCCAGTTTTGTATGGTTTGGTCCTCCGTGCCCATCTTATTGCGTTGCTCAAGAAGAGAGCTTTCTCGCCTTCTCCCGTGCCAATGAGTGTGGAAACCCTTGTGCAGTTTAAAGCAGGGGATTTTGCAAAAAGGGGTTCGGGCAAAGATGATGACATAGAAGATATAGAATTGAGCGAGGAAGAGATGGAAATGTTCTTGGAGCTGCACCCGTTTACTAATGCGTCGCCTTACACGGTGGTGGAGACAATGTCACTTGCAAAGGCTCTCATACTTTTCAGAGAAGTTGGTTTGAGGCATATGCTTGTTATACCCAAGCTAGCCAGAGTAAGCACCTTTTTCCCGCCTTGTGCAATTTATTCAAATCTATGCTATTTTGTTTTGTTTTGTTGAAATGGTGGACTGGTATGAATGCAGGGATGTCCAGTTGTCGGTATACTGACGAGGCACGACTTCATGCCAGAGCGCATACTGGATTTGCACCCGTTGCTAGTGAGGAACAAGTGGAAAAGATTATTGAGGTTTAACTTTCCTTGTCTGCTTAAATTCTTTTAGCGATGAGCCTGCAACTGGCCTGCCTCATTGACCTCTCAATACAAGTTACAGATACCATTCTTTTGCAGCTTCTAAAGGAACTGGAGCTCATTTTATGACACCCTTAATAGTATCATAACATATTCCAAACCTTTTTTTTCTGCCATACTTGTAGCTGAAGAATAATCCTTGAGATCAGTAAGCAGGTGTTCTAGTTGCTTCATTCTTTTTGTTTCCACATTCAGTCTTGCTGTGTAATATTAAAGTCTGTATGTTTTAGGCCAACGATTACAGACCGTGGATATGTAAATCCTACTTTACACAACTAAATCTAAGTTTCAGAACATTAAATATGGCGTGAGTTCTGGTTTGTACATACACTTGATTAAGTCAGTTTTACATTTTTTATGTGAATTATGAATTGATGCTCATTTTATTACACTACTTATTACTTAACTAATGATAATTAAGTTGCCTCATTCATTTTATTAATAACAAATGATTAAGTCAACCTTTGTAAGATTGAACTTGGCATATCACCAAATAGCAACGCCTGAGAAGACATTCTTCATATGCGAATGAGGTCAGTATGATGGCTTTGATCCAGTGCTGGAGCACAAATTACGAGCGAGGATCAGACGAAATATCAGCTGGTTCATGCCTCTCATGGCTGTAAGTATTGGAACTATAATTTTCCAAGTAGTTTCTTCATATGCTGCAGCTGAGTGAGATCAAGTTGATTCCTGTTTTACTCTGTTATATAAAAAAGGGTTTCAAAGTTATTTTCATCTGGTATTACTGTAATATTTTGTAGATAATTTCTCTTGGAATGGAGTTTCATCATATTGATCCCCATGATGGTGTGATATGGAAGGAGAAGCTGAAGGGAATGAGGATCAAAATATTTCTCCAGACCCTCCTATCTGGTCCGAGGTTATAATTGTTCCCTGCTTCAATGCATCCTAGATTACCATAAGCCAATTATTTGTTGGGTTAATTGTCCAAAATTACATTAAATTTTTGTCCACAAACGAATGCATGCATAAACTTTTGTCCACAGTATATGATGCATTGAAGTTTTGTCCACATTTTTGTGGGTGCATTATGTATTGCTCACAAATCTATTGAATCCGAGAAGCACTGCCCAGAACATCATTCTGAATATCCCTATTGCATCCAAACTAAAAAAGTCGTGGACAAAACTTTAGTGCACCCACAAAGCGTGGACAAAACGTTACGCATGCATTCGTTTGTGGACAAAACTTTAATGTAGTATTGGACAATTAACCCTTATTTGTTTGATAACGGTGTAAAGGGTAAATCAGTTTTACATTTCTTATGCGAATTATGAATTGATGCTCATCCTCTACTTGGTACTTTGTAGATAATGCGCTTCTTCACCAACCCGCGCAAGCCTATGATACTTGCTCTTGTTAGGCCAGATCCTGAAAAGAGCCCATTCCTAGAACCTGTCAACCTTGAGTTTTTAGCACCTAATGGTACTAATTTTTTTTATCAGAGAGAAATCACAGAGGAAACCGAATATAGCATAGTTTAACCCACTATCCACACACACTTAAGAAAATGTACACGCTGGAATTCGAACCTGTGATTTCAAGGATAAATGGAACCGTGAAAAACTCTTCACCATCTTGACTAACACAAGTGGGCCTAATGATACTATTGGTGAAGTTTTCTCCTTAATTGTGTTCATACTCGAGGGTTATCTCTATACACTTATTCGCTGATAATAATAAAAAACTGTTTATATGTTGAGCTTCTCATCTCTGTTAATATGTTTTGATCTACATATCAAATAATTCGACAAAAAAGTATGATATTACTTCATTTTCAGTTATGGAGTGTGTAGAAGTAAGTTGTCATATAAACCTACTAGTACTAGTCACGCATAGCAGTGTGGTCTCCAAGTTGGTGGAATTGGATTCGGTTGCAGTGAACGGGACTCATTGATGAAGAAACATAAATTTTGGATAGAACTTGTTGCTTAAGAACCATTAATGGTGGTGCTAAGTCAAATTCCAACAGTTCCAAGAACCCTGAAGATGAAATTGGTGATTACGTACAAAACTCTGTGCGTAAGCAACCTCTGGTGGAAATTCATACCTCATCTTTACATAAATTTAAAGCTTGCAACTGATCAAGGATGATGCTATCCTCAGTGGGATTAGATTGATTAGGTCTAATCCCAGTCTAATTGGATGAAAAATAAAATAAAAAATGGACTCGATTCGTGCAAAAACTGGGCCGAAATTATATTTAAATTATTTGGGCCACATGGCGATTCTCCATAGGAGAATCGGGCTTCGTTCCTTTTCGACGGTCGACGAATCCATCGATTTTCATGGGGTCAAATTGATTGAATCGTGGGTTTTAAGTTTTTTTCCTAAAAAGAAGTGTCGAATCGACGCCCCGATTCGACACGCAGAAGCTTCCACTTTAGATACTCTAATAGTATTTGATGACGTAGTACAAGAGTTTGTTAGGTTGGACATATAATTACTATATCCGGTTAAGTAATATTTGGTAATCATCTCAGGTAGATCCGATTAAAGTAATAACGCATGAATTGGGCAGAACAAGAAACCTAGAAAACAGACATGGCAATGTTCATTAGGCATGCATGAACCCCAAAACAAGGGTTTAAACTTTTAAACGTGAGAGAAATACATTTTAGGTTGCCGAACCAGACCCATAATAGATTGTACAGATCATTGGCCTATCTAGAGTTTGAGGAAACTGATTGAATAATTAGGATGAAGTTGAGTAATTAATGAGAATGTTAATCATGAAATTTGAAAAGGAAAAAAGTCAAACGGTGGGTTGGACCATAATGACCTGTCTGGTAAGGGGCGGTTGGCTAGCACCACGTCGCTGGCAAGCGGCAACAACAAGCCAATCGCAAATGCTCTTCTGTTTCCCAAATTAAAAACAATAAAAACAGATGGGAGTATTTAATTGTGCCACACACTACAAATTATACACTCCACGTTAGTGAATAATAACAGATAACTTATTTAGTGATTATCTTTTCAATCAGAATCGAAATATAAGTCGTACTATCGCGAATATATGTTTGTTGTTTTAGTAGACAACAATTCTCATGGTTCTTTTTCCTTGAAAGGAAACGAGGAAGTTTAAATCAATTGAATGAGGCTAAAATAGATGTAAATGCATCAAGAACAATAAGTCTTGATCTGTTGATCACGAATGGACACATTCAAAACGTGCCGAATGACTTGAAGAATAACTCTTAACGGGCATTCGTTTGTTGGCTTCTTAACA
>JAYMTN010001750.1:0-12207 GCA_036897425.1 Erodium trifolium
CGGAGGGGGGGTTGGGTAAAAGGTGGTAGCCCGGAAAAGGGGGGGGGGGGGGGGATAAAGAGAATGGTGGTGGTGGAGTAGCGGTAGGAGGAGGAGATAGTAGAGGTAGGGGTGGTGGTGGAGTAGCGGTAGGTGGCCGGAACGGTGTTGGTGAAGGTGAGCGACTACGTCGTGAGAAGCTAAAGCGGGTTGCGGAGAAAGCCATGACCACCACGACAATTGAGTCCCTCAGACTTAGAAATTGTGGTAGAGGTAACAGCGAGTATGGGATGGGCTGCTGCGATGATAGTAATGACGAATGGGACGATGTCCAAAAAAGAGAAGTCCATGATCAGAGGGATAGAAACGATTGACTGAGACCGGTCCTAAAAAACATCGAGAAAGCTACTGAATCAGGTCATTAACAGAAGAGGGAATTCATCCATATGGTCCAGTTAAACAAAGGACTAGGATAGTTGTTTTTCCCCCGTAAATTACTATTTACTTCTTATGTTAGACATCAACTATCAGTATAATTATTTATATTGAACAATATTTTCATACGAAACTATTTCCTTTGGATTTCAGTCGCTCCCTCCCCCGTTTATCTAATCGCATGGGAAGTGGTCGCAATCTCTCCCTCCCCCTCTTATCGTGTGCGTGAGCAAATAGTATGTACGCATAATTATCACCATAAAATGGGCAATCCATCCCACCAAACCCTAGAACCCCTTTTTTCTTGTCACTTACCCTTCAATGAAGATGTCACAAACATCACATCAAAAATCCAAACATTTGTCATTTACTCGATTAAGATTTGATAAATCATTTCGCTAATAAAACAATCAAATAATACATTTAATTGCCTTTTTCCCTTCTATGAGACCAAAAACACTCAAATCCTACTAACTATCTTTCTTTTCTGTCCATAAACCTTCCAAATACCCCTCCATTAAACTTGCCACTCCATATATATTGGAATTCAGTATGAACTCGTTGGTTCCAATCCTCGTACGTACAATTATTAATGTACCGATCTCTTGACAAGGTTGATCCTCGATGCATCCCCACCGATCTCCTCGAAAACCACGACCAAGTTCTTCCCTGGCTTCACCCAAGCTCGAGGGACATGGTACCTGAAATTAAAAGCATACACCATTAGTGATCAATCCCCAACCTTGTTGTGTTTTGTTTGAACTAAGGATGTTTCGAGCCTGTTCTTACCATTGTTGGGTTGGTTGGCCGCAACCGAGTTGGCACTTGTTCGCGGGCCGGTACGTGTTGGCGTAGCTGCACCCGTTGCAGTTACCGTGAGCTTTGGTGGTCCAGTACCTCCCAATGTTGTTGCCGTTGACCCATACTTGGCCCTTCCCCATGCTGCTCATGTCTAGGGCCAGTGGCTCGGATCCTTGTGGGGCATCGAAATAGGCCTGTGCATAGGGTCCAAGGTCAGCCTTTGTCACGGATAATTATTACGTGGTTCGAGGAGACTACACGTATAACTGACTTGTTGGACTCCTAACACATTGTGTCATAATGTTTCAATTAAGACTGATTTGGTTGGTCCGGACAAATATTATTGATTTGTCTGATAATCTAGACGAACGATCACGAGATATTCAGTTCGATCTAACTCACAAGCTTTGTGATCAGGATTGACTTTGTTGGTCAGGACGAACCAATCTTGAATCAGCTTGGAGTTAGAGAGAATGGGAGGACTTTCTCACAGTAAGGGCATCCCCATACTGTCGAGAGTGTAAGCTCTAGCGTCAATCTGACGCCCACTGATAGGCGGGGTGGAAAAGGATGCTTCATGGGCGGTAGCGCTCCACAGAGTATTAATGCTCAACAACTAGGTGCCCCTAACTCATAATGATTCGAACTCATGTTCCCTTGTAAACATTCAATAGCCTTATACCACTAGATTTAGTTTTCATATATCAGAATGTTCCGTAGAACACCTTAAGTACTACCTAGATTCGCTCTGTGAGGCTGTGACTACCTCCCGATCTAAATTAGGTCAAACTATTAACAGAGATGTTCTAAGTGGACATAGTAATATCCTATTATCGTTTTTTGTTCAATACCTTGTACCATGTCAAGGGCTGTTGTTTCGGCACTTCCACGGACTCTTGAGTCCAATGAACCGATGAACCGGTGTTAGGAGAACCCAAGTTCTTAGCTTCTCCTCCGAGCCCAATCTATGCAACACAAAACCACTTAAGTTCAGATTCATGCGAGTGAGCAACAAAACCTTAACACGTGACTAAGAAGCAAAGATCCACAAACCTTGTACGACCATTTCTGTCCGGACAAGTCCCTTGTCCCATGATCAAGACCATGTAGAAGCACCGGTCCTAGGATCCCTGTGTTCCATGTCTCGAAGTGTGCGCCAATGTTCTACAATTACAACAAATTAGTAAACAAAAAGAATCATAATCAAGTACCAATGCAAGAAGATTACACGATGAAATCAGGGTTTAGAATCGAAAAACGAACTTGCAATCCAACGGATACACTGAGTAGTGAGATCTTATTTGATCCAGCGCGCAAGTTCACGCTCCCCGCGAAGGTGAACTTCCTATCATGTCGCGTACCGAAAACCGATCCTATCGTTGAAACAAAAAAATCACAACACGTATCATTCAGATGTCTTCAAAACTTGTTTGTCTAGCTGATTAAGCACTTCAACTTAGGTCATGCTACTTCGGTTCAAGTCTTCGATGAGTTTTTAAGTCTTACGAGCGTTATCTCATTCCTTATTTCATTTCTTCCCAATTTTTATTGAGTTTCTCCATGTTCAACTTTTTGGGTCTCTCTACCTCTATTCAACCCTTGTAAGGCCTTTTTCAAGATGATGGACATTAAAATATGGAGTTCCCTTCTACATAAACATCTCTAACGTTGTGGACAATTAGCCTAAACGAATCAGGAAGATTCGTCCAGCCTCTTACAAATGTATTAGCCTAGTACATGGGTGAATAGTCATGTGTCAAGCAGCAGAAAGGACCAGAAGATGATTTCCCACAATACCCGAACGATGAGTCATTCTCTCATTTATGTCTATAAAAGAGAAAGTGTACCTATAAGGTGTCCATTGACGAAAACGTGCATGGCATGACCCGTAGAGTGCACGCTGAGCTCAGGACGTTTGCCTCCGCGCAAAAATGACTCGGACGAGCTTATATCAACACTGAACACATAGTTTACCACGATCTCATCACTCAACACACTACATATATTTTAGAATATACGAGAGAAGAAAAATCTTGGCCTTACTTGGTTGTGTACCAAAGATAGTCACTAGTGTCCATGGTAACGTTGACTTGCTCGAGTAGGCCCGTGACTGTGAGCCTTGAGTCGCCTTCGACCGAGGTAATGTCCTCATTGAATGTTTCCCAAGAATGTAGCTTCGAGCTGGTCGGTAACATCTTCACTTGTGATGTAGCGACCTTGACCTGCATAAGTGCATAACATATGTATTAGGGTTTGAACTAAATCACTTCATCGTTTGGGGGTACTATGGAGATGGATAAATGTTGCGTCTCTCAAACCACTAGGGCAGTGGCGGAACCAGAATTTTTTTCAGGGGTAACCAACCTAAAAAAACACAAAGAATGGAGGATATAGAAGATAGGGATCAGTATTGAACTGTTGAAGTTTTATTGGATCAGATAAAAGGCCAACAGAAAGGGGAGCCCCGGCACTAGGGTCGATACAAAATGTTCCATGCGTCGTTTTGACTCAATCATTTGACAAACGCAGCGTAATGATGGGTTTCTCTAGAACATCAACTCAACTAAAAGCTCAAACTGATAGTTGAAGGTCAAATTATAGTTATATTCTAACACGTCCGTCCTATAAGTGGATCAGAATCATCTTTCAAGTGACATACCATCTTTCAAATGGGTCAGAATCTTAAAGTTTATCTTCAACCTCGGGAGCAAGGAACACTCCCGCCCTACACCGTTTTATTGATTTTTTTATTACCACCACTACACTTCAAAATGTTGTGACTTACCTTAGCAGTATTGAAGATCTCGGTCTTGCAATCCTGCACGATGCTAATGGACCAAGGAGGCAAGTTGTAGTGCCGGCCCTTGAAAGCCACCGTCACGGCCGATTTCGGGTTAAAGTTCGAAAGAAAAGCCGCACAAAGCCCCGTCTTCGAAGAGAACACATACGCTTGTTGGTAACTTCCCAAGGACGTGACGACCGGATCGGCGACGAGCAAGGCTTCCTCGCATACCTTGACGGCCTTGTGGAGTTCCGCTAAGTGACTATACTTAGGTTCTCTTATCAAACCTGTCGTAAAAAAAACAAATTTGTAAGGTTACTTGAGAAGTGTTGAGGATGTAATGAGAGCTTTATTGGTTCGTATTTTTATACCGTATTCGTCTATTGAAGCGTCGTAGTCATAGCTCGTCGTGATGAAAGGTCCTCCAGAAGTTCTTGCGAAGTTGGTTCCTCCATGGTACTGCACGAAATGTTTGTGAACACACAAGATTTAGTAAGAAATTAGGTTAATTACGTTTATCTACACTAACCTTTAAAAATTACACATATCTATCCTAATCTTTACATTTAGATAGGTTAGTGTAGATAACTATTAAAATCTTGAAAATATATAAAGGTTAGTGTAATTATATGTAGTTTTGAAAGGATAGTATGTGCATGCACTAAACAAGTACTATTGTGAGAGTCTGGGCGAATAAGTTCGTTATTCACCCAGACTAATCTCTCGTACCATTGAAGATGTTCTTACGCTCACAGGTTTATTCCAACACGAGACTCATTCCGGTAGTTCTGAGTGTAAACTCACCATGTAATAGTTGACAAATGAGCCTCCTTTCTGTATGAATCGAGCTACGGCGAAGGCCAAATCTTGAACCGGCCGTTGGTTGATCGGGCCGCCAAATTCGTTGAACCAGCCGGTCCAAGCCTCGGTCCACATGGTGGGCTTGTAGGGTTTATTGGGAGAGAAGTAGTCACAGTAAAAGCCATTGCATGTGTTTATCTGTCACAAAAAAAAAAAGTTAACAATGATTTCAGATGATGCCTTGTTATTGAAGTTAAAGCTTTCACACAAACATGCCCAATGTTACAACTAATTCGGTTGAGAAAGTTTGGTGGCAAAAAAGTTGATTCATTAGTTCATTTTTTTTCACCATGTGGGTTTAGCAATTGCTTCATCTACACTCAATTCTCTACTTATAGCTTCATATCGAAGATAAGGATTAGTATTTTAATCGGATCATCCGTTTAAGAGCAGATGACCCGCTAAAATTCGAATACTGAATTTTATGAAAGAAAATATTTGTTTGGATCGATCATATCATCAACCCTAGTTATATGGATCATCTGTTTGGGAGCACCTGACGGTCTATTAGAGTTCCAACATTGAAAATATTTGTCTGGACCGACCAAATTAGATCACCCCTAGTTATATACATTGAAACTATTTGTCTGGATCGAACAAATCAACCCTAGTTGTACTTACAATTGGATCGGGAGCATCGTCTTCCTTGCACATGACCCATGGGACACCTGTGTCCAACCCAACAGCCATTTTTGCTGCCCAATTCATGTATGCTTCACCAGCTGCTCCAAATGCTCTTCTTTCAGGCTGATACTCATTCTCAATCTACAGTCATGAAACACATCAAATGACTACAACTTGTTAACTTCACAAAACCCGATATAGGTAACGGTTTATCAAGTGGTGACTAGATTTACATCGAGGACTAACATTTCTCCTCACGTGTAGAACGAAGATTATGTCAGACTCAGCACGTGGCCCGTGGGATATAACACTACTAAAAGCTTGGAATCATACCTGGGAGATGATAATGGGGCCACCTTGAGACTCAAACAACTTCTCATCCTTCATCATTTGAACAATTTTCTGGGTGAAACCTTGCATTCTCAACTACAAAAATACCCACAAAAATCCAAATTTAGCACCAAGAAAAAAAAACAACTAAAATGACAAGGATTCATAAATGTGCACATTGTGAATACAAACCTTGAAAGGCTCATTATCTGTTCTGAAGCTGATGCCTTTAACATTCTTCAACCAAACAGGAAGTCCCCTACCAAAATAATCATATTGATCATAATCGTTACATTCAGAGGTTCAAGTCTGATTCACTTAAACAATCGAGCTGACCCACAAAAACATTAAACCATTCACCAATCAGTAATATGATTCACATCTTTTAGATATGAGACTGTAACAGATTAAAAAAAACGAGCGGAAAACTATTCAATTACCCGAAATTCCACTCCGCGCAAACATACGGGCCAATGCGAAGATGCACATACAATCCAGCCCTTTGGATTGTTTTTATGAACCGAACCAAATCATACCTTCCTTTAAAATTATACTACAAAAAAATAACTCAACATAAGAACACATAATTCGATAAATAGAGCTTCTCATTGGATTGTTCGAGACACTCGTTCTTAGTCTGTTCATCAGTGATCTGATAGTGTCTTAATTACCCGTATTTCGATATTAGATCTTTATTTTAATGCAATGATGCTTTTATCTAAAAAAAACAGAGTAAAAACAGAGCATACCTTGCCAGGATTGGGTTCATGAGCATTCCAAAACACATAGGTGTCAATAACCTCCAAGCCACCATCTTTAGCCTTCTGAACCAACCCTTCCCACATCTGCAACAAACCCGTTTGGTTACCGAGAAAATGGCAGAGAAAATTCTGGGTAGATTCAGAAACTCATGAACATATGTGAAGTGTTATTTACTTGTGGAGTGCTTCTTGGGTAATGAATAGAGCCGGAGAAGAGGATCTTCCTCTTGCCATTGATGATGAGAGCTTTCCTGTCGTAGGTGACACTGCAACGAGTCAACTCAGCCAGACTGAGGAGGACCAGCAGGACTGTGCAGAGCAGGGGCCGAGTGGAAGCCGAGTTAGCTTCCATTGTTGTTACAGAGAGAGAGAGAGAGAGAGAGAGAGAGGAGCACGAGAGAGTGTTATTTAAATTCAATACGGTGGTGGCTCTTCGACAAATCATGTCGTTTTGGTGATATCTATTTATGGAGAGAAAGTGACGTATGGATCGAAAGAGAACAAAGACGCGCAGTATTGAAGAGAGAAGAAGAGAAACGTATGGTTTGGGGAGTGTTGACGTTATTGATTCTATCCGGACAGTGGCCCGGAATTCCAGGGCTTATCGGATCCTTTAATGAAAAGCAAATTAAATTACAATTAATCACTTTTTAAAACATGATTTGATTTGATGTTTATATTTGTAGACAAATACACATGTAAAGTTGTCAATTATTTGTTATTATCATCTTTTGTTTGAAAGGAAATGACAAATGGAGCATCATTACCAAGCCTTTTTGGCGTTAGATCAGCCTTCGATTAGAGGGTTTATGTCACCCTATCATTGTCCGGCTACAATATGAGAAGTTGTATGATTTCTTTCTCAGGTGTGGGAGTTGGGTCTGCCTGCTCGGCCTCTATTTTGGGATTCGAGCACCACGCCATCCAGTATTCCAATTCCTTGTGAGCCCCGGTGGGTTTTGGGTGGACGGTTACCTTCGTATGGACCGAATTCTCGGTCCACAGTCTTGCTTAAAGCCCCGACTCCATTTTGTGTCCCTCTCGGGGTACGGGGAGGCTTGGAAGCATCTGGTATGGGAATGGTGCGAACATACTCGTCAATGTCGTTCACCTGGACCATAGTTCTGCCTAATGCGGGTCGGGCTCCCAACCACGGACGGACCTCTTCCATTGTACCTTCCAGTTTCGTCGCCACCGCCTCGTGCACAACTGTCCCTCCTCACCAATTAGGAGGTTTTTCAGGGACCCCAGGTTCTAAGAAAAGACGCCCGGGGGGGGGGGGGGATCCTTTTCAAATTCCCCTATAGAGCCATGCCGGTTCAAGAACTCCAAGGATTTAGGGAAAGAGAATGTCAAGTGGATCAATGCGGTGAAGATCGGAATACTCCAATGTCTGGATCATCGATGAGATCTGCTAAGCAGCCTTGTCGGGAGTCATAATTGACGGTGATGCCAACCAGAGGGCGAGAGGAACGCTCGTGTGGTTTAGGGAAGAATCAAGTTATTCGGGTCATGTTCCTCGAGAAGGGGTACCCCATCAACCCTCAGCATGTCAAGACTTCCACCCATTAGGGTCTTTAACTCTTTGTCCCTGCTTACTTGTTCTTACTAGTTGTTTTCGTAAGTATTCTCCTAGATTATCTGTTATGAGTTGGTTACTTAGCCTAAAATGTTGGTACACTTATCTTCGTAGGGATTCTCGGACTATGATCTCAATTGTAAGAATTTTATTCCATTTTATATGTATTTGGCACTATTAATGAAAAAATGACATAGCGCCTATTAAAAAATACATATATACCCACTAAAAATGACTTATAAGTTTGTAATGGATATCCATTTTTCATTGAAACTAAAACAAGAATTCTATGCATGTTTTCAATGAGAGAGAAGTTAACACAAATTTGTATTGGATCCCGTTACAGATAACTCTACTTTTGACTTATTTAGAGAGCCTAATTGGTCAGGAGTTTTCTAGTTTATTTAACATATATAGGTTAGATTTGTTAATCAAATACTCAAATAAGGCATCCAATGAATTGAATTGGGTCATAATAAATTCAACCAGATATTAAAATATTGGAATATAAAATTATAATTAATTACTATTTTAACCATTCATTTCTAATATAAAATTAGAGTCTGATTTTCGACTAATATAAATTCAAATCTCATTATTTTACAAAAATATATCATTAATTTAAGAGATAATTCCATCTCAGTGCTCTTATTTTTCATATTTCATTTAGAATATTCAAAATCTTTTTTTTGTCACCTAAGTATCCTGAACTTTCATTAATTCATTTAGAGTACCTTAAATCTTTTTTATGTCACCTCAATACCCTACATTTTTATTAATTCCATTTTAATACACCGTTAACTTTATATCTGATTTTCCATCCAAAACAGATAAAATGATCATAGTACCTCTCACTAACAACCAAATGTAAGGTAAAATTAATGATGGGTACTAAAATGAAATTAATGAAAATTTAAGATACTGAAATAACGCAAAAACAATTTAGAATACTCTCTAAATAAAATTCGGAAGATTTAATCTACTAAAATAGAATTAACCCATGATTCATCAGATTCTACATCAAAATGCTTGCTAGAATATACAACAATGATTGGGCTTATTTATTTAGAAATCAAAAGCGAAAGAAAAAAGTGAATTTGCACCGACAATAAGTAATATTTTTATTGACATAAAGAGAATGTTAGTGGAGCCATCACTAAGTTTTCAGAGACTTGATGAGATGTGAGAATTGTTGCACCGACAACATGGGATGCTTCATGCTTGCCATTTGTTGCAGCCTTTTTGCCCATGATTTGTTTAAGTTTTTGTGCTATTTGTGCAGGAAATTATTAAGGGAATGAATACATGGAAATTTACAAAAAGTTGGAATGAATTATTACGTATTTTGTGAATATTGTCATACTTTTTTTTTTTTGTAAATGATATGTCTGGATTATATTTAATGTATTTTGCATTTTGTAACCCTCATGTATAAATGGTTTTGTAATTTGGAACTCTTGTTTACGTTTTTATATAGGTGTTTTCGATTTTTTTGTAACAAACAAAACTTGTTGGTAGATTTATGGACTGAAAATAATTGGGAGATGTAGTTCGCTGAAAATAATAATAATTCACCGACAATATTTATAAGCACATAATTCACCGCAAATTTATGCAAATATTCCTTGGATTTATGATTTGATGATTAGAATTGTAATTTAATCATGAAAACAATAATATATAGTTCAATCAAATCAGTTGTCTATTAATTTGTAAATAAAACGATTTCACTTATAAAATTCATAGCTAGATTATCGATTTATACGCGTGAGGATTTCAATCGTAGGAAAGTGCAGCAATGCCATATGCCTAAATAGTGCTAACAATTTTTTTTAGTATATTTCAATCATGGAGATTTATCATCGGAAAAATAGTGCAATAGCATTATAAACTCCGTAACGAATCGAATTTTCATATTACCTATATATATTAGAGCATAACCCGCACACCGTTTAATAACCAATCTGGTTACTAACATACTTCATAAATATGATCGCTTGAACTTAGACTCTGATATCATGAATCTAAATACAATTATTTAATCGGTTAGACAAACAAACTCTGTACCGGTAAATAATTTGTAATTAAGGTCATTTCAGCAACAAAAAATAGACTGTAGAGAGAGTGATTCCAAGGTTATTATAATAAATAGGAAGCAAGCACAAGGGCATAAAAAATCGGGAATTTTGATAGGAACAAAGTGTTATGGAACTGGTAACATGTTCGTGTCATGCACGTAGTTACTCTAGCCAGCCCATTTTGTGCTAAGCATTCTTTACGTTTTACCAAACAATTATCATAATCTTCTCGTGTCTCTGCGTTCGTGCTTTGTAAAATAGTTAAAAACGGTGAAGAAGAACTTGGAAGTTAAGTAATGTGTGAACTTTAATTACTAGTCTTGACCGAGTTTTAGAGGGTGGTGGACTATCACAAAAATCAGAATAAAAAAATGGTAGGATTAAAATTTATACTTGACTGGGATTTTTTTTAGGGTGTATTGTAAAAATTTGAGGTGATTTGTGTGTGTTTTGTGAATGTTTACTATCAATTGTTTTTTCGTTAAAATATATGCTGAACTATTTTCTATCTATATATGCATTATTATTAAAAGAAATTAGCCGTCTGACTGTCAAATGACATCAACTCTTTTTTCAAGAATGACGGTGTTTCCCTTTCTGTTGTATATGTTTAGTTATTTATAACTCTCGTATGTTAGTGTTTTGTAATTCGGAACTCTTATGTATGCATTTCTGTAGGGGTACTTGATTTTTGCAAAAAAAAACACAAAAAAAGGAACAACTCTAGGATACAACGCTAGGCAAAGGTTATTTTGCCGATCATAACTCTATAGGTAGTCGAGACACGCTCACTCGTCATTTCCATCCTCTCCTCCGCACCACTCGGATCATGGGGTCGCACCGGAGACATGGCATCCCATCTCCGGTATGGTGGGCCTTGGACTACGATCGACCTTTGAGTCGGGACCTGTCGCGGGGAACGGGGAGACTCGCACCGGGAGGCAACATGGATCTGACTTTGCACCCGGAGGATCACTTTGGTCGTAAGGATCTACCTATCGGTCGAGTATACTATCGCCCTATTCACCACCAGGAATATGTGGTGGAAACACTCATTGATGTTGCACAACTGGTCTCCAGGAACCGTCTGGGCCCCCGAGGTCGAGAATTCCTCCTCTGAATCCGCATCTTGGTTGACATCCAATCATCCCCGTTGTATCCGTCTCGTCTAGGTGGTGGGGCGAGGCACGATCACCGACTGAGATTCACACCAATGGACATGTTCGGTCGAGCCATCCCCCTAGAGGACAATGGGCCTTGATTAATCCCCCGATTCGGGCGGTATACGGGTGCTGCCGATCTAGGCCTCAATTTAGCTTTTCTCCCGGGTGCGTAGTACGGTCGACAATAATCAGACCACATAAGGGGAAATTTGGAGCTATCATGTTACAAGGACGAGGGAAGACGGTCTTAAGGGGGACGAGGCGGGGTTGATAGGCAGTCTCATCGGGCTCAATAAAGTCATTAGGGATAAACGGACCATAAACTCAATTCAACCGGAGTTTGTTACTATGTCAATTTTGTTTAAATAAATCATTTAAATCAGATCCGCAATTTCACAATGAAAAAAATCAATCTTATTAGTTAGACTTGACTCTACAAATTTTTGAGACTTTTGTATCTACACACTTCTACAAATTTTTTCTATACCAGTGAGGAAGATAGCAACAGACATATAACATAATGGTATTCTCTTCACCGAAAAAAACTGACTTCGCCGCTGACCAATAAAAAAGGATATGATATATCACTAGTCACTGATATTAACATAGCGTGACAAACGGAATCTATACATCAATCCCTGTCTTTATCCCTCATTATGACTCGTTAGTTAAATTCACCGTTGATCTTTCGTGACTTCATCAAAATTCATTTGATCGAATAATTTTATCAGCGTTCCACCTTGAAAACACATGAATCTTGATATTATTTCATAGAATGTCAAATCTTAGACTGATCAGATTAGATGAATAAACA
>JAYMTN010001751.1:0-12206 GCA_036897425.1 Erodium trifolium
ATGAAGCAGGGGAGCAAACCCCAGCGGGACCCGCTCAGATTTCTTCCCGTCCGTGGCGTAGACCCTATCCTTGCTCTCCTTCCGGTAATGCAGCAAGGACTTGCCAAAACCATGGATGCCCAACATCTCACGATCTCATGTTGCCGGGGTGTGGCCTATACACCCACAATTCCCACATAAAGTTGGGGGTTTGGTATAGGTGAGAGAGCAAGTGATCGGTTCTTTAAATTCCGGAAAACGGAGACGCGGATGGCAATAGAGAGGGCAGTGTAGTGAATGCCAGTAACGCACCAGAACCGTCCCACAACATTTCCCATACTCATCGTAGGGGACGTTCACCGTGGTGCCTAAGCCCGCCCCAATCTTCTCCCCCGTTGTTCTGGTACTGACACGAGGTGGGAGGCCATGCGCGTGAACCGAAAGTTGAAGACGATCCAAAACCGGGAGGTCCTGTACGAACGGATCCGTCTCTACTAGCATTAGCGGGTGACCATCAAAACACCAGGGTTCATGCAGACAAACCCAAACCTGATCCTCGCTCCGCGCAAAATAGAAACCAAAGACACCAGGAGAGATGTCTTTGATCACCAGACCTACTGCTGAAGCTCCCCATGTATCTGTGAGGATCCGAAACAGTGTATCCTTACGAGGTTGGCGATCAATGAGGAGGCGTCCAATCATCCCAAACTGCTGGCGGGATAGAGCAATCGGGTCAATCACCGCATCGGTGACGGTGATTTCCAAGGGTTCCTCATAACCCAAGGAGCACCCCGAGAAACTTTCCTAGAGTTCCCTGACCGGAGAGTCATGGTCATCCCGCTCAAACAGATGAGGTGGTGGTTGAAGAGCCAGAGGATGGGGCAAGGTCGGCGGCAGTAAGGACTGCTTCTGATGAAGAAGAAATCGGGGCATCGGGATGGTAGGGATGAAGGGGATGCGATCCACATTCGGAAGGGCGACAGTCCCAACCAAAGAGGACCAGAGTGCATCTCCGGTTGGTATCTGATACCCCGTCGGAACCCTATCCGGAGATTGGATGAATGAGAGGTTTCAGACACCCGTTTGAGAGGGCGACATCTTCGATTCATCTGCAACGATTGGGTCGGAGGATGCGCACCCGGATCGTAAGCCACCATCACCATAGACGGCGGGGGAGGCGGTATCACTGGTGTCGGTTGAGCCAGCGATGGGAGGGCAGAGGTCGCCGATGAGTTCTGTGGCTTCCTCCTCCTCCTCGCCCTTAAAGGTCGCACCAAATCGTGCAAAAGACATGGAGGGTGAGTACTTGACATCACCGTGAAGATCTTCTCAGGTAATGGGGTGACGCAGGCGGTTGGTGTGATAGGTGCACGAGGTAAGTCTGCTATAGAGGCAAACATCGGTTGCAGCGATACAATGGAAGGAGGATCTTTCTTGGAGATGGAGTCGACACAATGCTTAGAGTACTCAGCGATTCGAGAGCACATGCCTAGGGTTAGGCTAGGTTTAGGATTGCTCTCAACAGGGAAATAGATCTTTACTGTTTTTGTTTGTATTGTTTTATCTAATATCTAATTTAGTTATATTTAAAATAATAGATTTTTTTTCATCTCCCGACGTAACGTCTCCATACTTCCGCATTCACACTCAGCATCTCAAAACTCGATATCCCAAACTGATCAGCATCTACCATAATACATACTTTTAGATTTATGATTAATCTACAACGAGTATGTAATTATGATTTTGCAATTTGGTAGCCGTAATCACTAACCTAATTAAATAAAATCCCCTAAATAAATAGGAATAGGAAAATAGTTCCACCCTTGTTCAACATGCTAACAAACCTGATAATATAGTACACAACCAAAACCTTACACCATAAAACCAACAAGAACATATAGACATTGAATCCTCAGTAGAGAAGAAACACAACAAGCTATCTACATTGTTTCGGAGACCAACAACGTGGTACACAATACCTCCTTCACCGGCCATCCGCCGAAGTGAACGAATCCGAAAACCCGGCCGGCCTCGCCGGTATGCTCCCCTTGCTATCCTCCAAATCCATGTAACTCAAGTCCTTCCCCTCCGATTCCTGCCAGTCCTTCACCATCTGGTTCAGCGGCAAGCTATAGTCGATCCCCGAATACTCATCGGGGTCATCGTCGAACGGCTTCCATTTCTCCACGAGCGGCCCCAGCACGTTCACGGCATGGCCCATGTCCGGCCTCTGGTTGGGCTCCCTCGCCGTGCAGTGACCGGCGAGCTCCGCGATGACCGTGATGCTCTCCATGATCCCCTCCTTCGCACCCAAGGCGGGGTCGATGGCAGCCATCAGCTTCTCTTTGTCGGACTTTATGTGCCAAAACCAAGCTGCCAAGTATTGGCTCTCCTCGGGCCTGTCGTCGTCGAGGGCCATCAGGCCCGTCAGCAGCTCCATCAGGACTACCCCGAAACTGAATACGTCCACTTTGGTCGTGATTTTTCCTGTCACTGAATCAATATGCAGATCAAAAGTCTTAGTTAACTATCTCTAATTTTGAAATGTTGCATTCAACTACCTAAAGTTTCAAATATTACACAATTCTTTTTCGTGGGTCATGTGCATACATAATAGGAACAATTCCACAAAAATACACTATTCTTATCACATTTATCGGTTAGTTATATTGACTTTCAAATTTCCTCATGTATCTACACTAAACTTGCAAAAAAAAGATCACTTCAGTCCATTCTCATAAATGACAAAAACACCCCTACAACAATTTAGGGAACTCGATCAAAATGCATTGGGAACTCGAGCAAAATGTTATTTTTTACCGATACAAGCAAAGTTCAAAAATTTAGTGTAAATGAGTGAGAAAATTTGAAAGTCGGTATGATTAAATAAGAAATTGTGACAATTTTATCGGACTATCCTTAGATCATAAGCAAGTTTGAATGAAACAGAAGGTAAAGAACATAAACTTACCTGCATATTCCGGTGCCAAATATCCAAAAGTCCCAGCAAGCCTAGTGACCACAGACTTCTTCTCCCCGTTAGGAGCGAGTTTCACCAAACCAAAATCCGAGATCTTGGCCCTGAAATCATGGCCGAGCAAAATGTTGGAAGACTTGAGATCTCTGTGTATGAAGCTCTGATGAGCCAGATTATGCAGATACTCCAACCCTCGAGCAACGTCCAAAGCAATGTTCAACCGTCTCTTCCAAGACAGCGGCTCCATTTTCGAGCTCTTCCAATGAAAAAGATGCTTGCTGAGCGCACCTTGAGGCATGTACTCATAAACAAGCAGCCTCTCATTCCCTTCCACCGAATAGCCCAAGAGAGACACCAAATGTCGATGCCTGACCTTGGAGAGAACAGCGATCTCTGACTCGAACTCATCGACAGCTTTTGAAGTGATCACTCCGGACTCCATTCTCTTCACTGCTATCTCCGTCCCATCCTCCAAATCTCCCTTGTAAACCACCCCGAACCCTCCCCGCCCGAGCTCCTTCTCCTTGGAAAAGTTCTTGGTAACGTTTCGAAGGACTTGAACCGAGATCACTAGGTTGCCAGACTCGATGACATGGGAATCACCCGTTATGCTGCTCGCTGACCCGGTTGCGCTTCCATTGGTGTTATCAGCAACAACAATCTTAACCATGTTGTTTGGATCCGAAGGATCCCTCGGGTGGATCACGAGGGAGCTTGCTGACGGGACATTACCCTTTCTCTTCTTACAACAATAGATGGATACAAAAACGATAACAAGCGTGAATGCAACGATGACAGGAACAAGAATTGCTGCTAACTTGTTTGTAACCTTGGATTTGGTTTGTACAACACGAGGAGTTGGAGGAGGAGATGCAGCTGAACTTCGGTACGAGGAAGGTGTCTTGTCCCTGTTTGGTGAGCTTCCTCCCGATGGAGGTGTCCCGGGCTGATCACCGCCATCAAGGAGGCGATTACCAGCAACAATGACGGTCACCACCGAGCTATTGAACTCAGGCAATGGAGGGGAAATATTGTTGCCACTCAGATCCAAATGTGTCAATGACTTCAAGCTAGTCCAGTTCATGGGCACGGAGCCAACCAAATTGTTACTCTCGAGCCTGACCTGAGTGAGAGACTCTAACTTGCCAATCGAAGGGCTCAACGTGCCGGTAAGGTTGAACTTGGGAAGGTTTATGACCGAAACCTTCCCATCTTTGTTGCAGTCCAACCCCAGCCACGGCCCTGAGCAAGGTTCATTCCCCGACCAAGCAGAAACGAGCCTTGACGGGTAATTCAACCCGTCAAGGAACTCTATCAGGGCCGTGACCTCCGGGGAACAAGGAGTCCCCGGAGTAGCCTGGCAAAACGCATTCGAGCTGCACCTTACTTTAGCTGCTTTAAACTTCGGGATCGGACCCATTAGCAGGTTATTGTTCAAATCCAAAGCGTTTAGATCCATAGCAGCTAAGCTCGTCGGAACCAACCCGACGAGCTCGTTGCCGTTGAGATTGAGGTCTTTGAGCAATGCTAAGTTCCCAATGCTCGCCGGAATTGGCCCGGAGAAGTGGTTTCCGTGAAGCCACAAGCTTGTCAGAGACTCCATCGTGGCCACAATATCCATTGGACCGGTCATCTTCTCCCCGTTCTGGTTATTCAACCAAAGCATCCTCACGGCCGAGCCGTTCAAGCTCGCCGGAATTGGCCCGGAGAGATTGTTACCGGACAGTAACAACACTTGCAGAGAAGCAAAATCGCCGAGAAACTCCGGCAAAGGACCGACCAGATTGCAATTGTTACAAGTGAGATTAGTCAATTGAGCCGAGTTCTTCAGATCCGAAGGAAACGACCAGCCAGAACTAGCATTGAAGTTATTGTAATCCAAAGCCAAAACCTCCAGATTCTCGAGCCCAGTACAGAAATCGGCCGGAATCGAATCGAAATCGTTGAAATCGAAGTAAGCGTACCGTAAATCGGACAACCCAGAAAGATCCGGCAGCCGCCCGGAGAATTGGTTCCTCTGAAGCCCCAAATTGCTGAGTTTTTTGAGCTTGTTCAATCCCTCCGGTAACGGACCTTTCAACCCCAGGTTCTGAACCTGAATCTGCGTGACCCTGTCGCCGGAACAGACCAGGTGGTCCCATCTGGGATTGCCGCAAGGGCCCCCGCCGGTGGCCGGCCACTTGAGGAGCTCCGGGTTCTCCAACCCATCCCGGAACTGCTCGATTACTTCCAAATCAACTGGGTCGGTGGCGCTGAGCACCACAGAGACGAGGATCGCGAGAGCAAGCGACGCAACCCAGTGACGGCTCTCCATTGCAGATCTGCGGCGAAGCCTTCAAGGGACCATCAATGGCGGTTCCTCGAAACACCCACCTGAAACCTCGCACCCCAATTGGAGAGAAATTCACATAATTGCAGAGCACGTGAAGCCTGTGAAGAGCGGCGGTGAGGAAGTAAGTAAAACACAGAGTGTTGGTCAGAGAGAAAGAGATAAAAATGTGAACTTTAATAAAAGTAGCGAGCTAAACTTCAATTACCGAGGCTTAGGAGACGAAGAAGAAACGTGAAAATGCAGAGAATGAAGAATGGTAGCTTCCGAGTCTTCTTCTTCTTCGTCGAGACTGGTGAAGTATGTGTCGTTGTCCACAAAATCTACCTACTCTCTTCAGATTAACTATTTTCAACACTGAGCAGCACACTTCCACGGAAGAGGAGGAAGAAGAAGGGTATTATCGTCTTTTGACAAATGAGACGGTAATAATTAGTTATTACTTAATTAGAGAGGGACGGTGGTGTAATATTTTAGGTCAATATATATGGGTGGACCGATCTATGGCTATTTCTAGATTTCCGTGATCTGGATTCTGTCTTTGGAAGCTGCCGCTATCATTCTTTTCGATTTTTCAATTCATAAGAACATAATTAGGATTTGTTTGTTTGTTTTTTCGAGCATAAAGAGTCTTATTAATTATCCCAAAGAAGATGTAATTGAGGGTAGTCGGAATGTTCGATAATCTCTTTACAAACTTAAGTTTATAATCTTCGATTAACGATAGGAGGAGCTGGATATTCTAAATAATATTACCAATCAGTGAGAGAGGCTCCCTAACCAACCGGGTAAGGGTCAAGACACTTAGTGCGTCACTCCGGATGATGATGTGAGTTTACTGCCTTTTTCAGGCCAGAGCAATCGCAAACGCCTCGATGAGAGATAGGTCCCACGTCCCAGTGACCGTTCCATTTCCGACTTCCACGACCATTCTTGAATCGGAATGACGGATAATTCTCCATCCAGATTTGTTGCTCTCCCTTAATACCGCACCATCGACATTGATGCCCTTATATCCTAGGGGCGTCCACGTGGTATCACCTGATATGTGTACCACCCGTCTCAGTCCAAATGGTTGGGCCAGGTCTTCATGCTAGACACGGATATGGCTTCAGGACTGAATTTTCAAAGTAACATAGGAGGGATGAATCTCATTCCATACACATACATTTATGGCCTTCCAGATCTCCCACAACTAGATGGTTATTTCCGTGATTTGTTCTGAAGTCTGAGCCTAGACCCACTGCTCCCACCAGATGAGTAGGGTAGTGGTCTGCGACGCATCCAGTACTATGCCAAGCTTGTCCCAACAGTCCTTATCAAATGAGCAATGACGGAATAGGTGGTCCACTATCTCAGCGTGAGTGTAGTAAATAGGACAAAGTGAGGACATGGGGAAAAACGACAACACATATTTGCAACCATCTAAAGGGAACCCGTCATGAGGCGCAATAGGAAGATACAGATTCGAGGTTGTACCTTCAACGCCTAGATAGTCACCAAGATCGATGGGATTGTCGAAGGGGTGACCCCCTAGAATGTAATGCCCTATAACCAGCATCTGTAGAGTAGTGGCCATTTGGGTGAGCCAACTAATACCATGTATCCTCTGCTCGAGCAGCGGATAGCGGGATGGATAATATGGCCCTCTGGTCCCGAGGTGAATAAAGGGCTTGTATACGGGGGACATCCCAACGTCGTGGTGATGTGAGGATAAAGGAGTTCATCGTGGTTCCTTCCAGTACTGGAGATATTGTGTGGATGTAAGGGTCTTTAGTTGACAAGAAGGGCGTGCGAAAGATGGTCGTGGTGCTGTCGTCTCCCAAGGTCATGCGCATATCTGGAACAATAAAGGCTTGGGTAGCCCGAATACTCGTCCATATGTAGCTAGGATTTGATCCCCGCGATGCCGATTGGCAATCGCCCTTGGGGTAATATCGCGTCTTGACCAATCGAGCTACCAACGAATTTGGTTGGTGATCAGGTTCCACGCATGTTTGCCTAGTAGTGTAGAGTTTGTGTCTTGAAGATCACGGAATGCCATCCCCCCTGTCCTCCTTAGGTTGGTACGGCTTAGCCCAGTCCTGCCATATGATAGGTAGTTTCTTATCCATCGCCCCCACCAGAATCGAGCCAAAGCCACGTGGATCTTGGCAGTGATGGATCGAGGGACCCTGAAGATAGACATAACATAAGTATGGAGGGATATGAGCACATAGCGAATTATTACCTCCTTGTCTGCCGGAGATAGGAGTTTGTCGTCCCAAGACCATACACGCTTGATGACCCTGTCCCCTAGATATGCCAGACTCCGTGTGTGATTTCGTCAAATCATATTGGAAACTCCTAGATACATGGATGCTTCCGACGTTTTTGGTATATGTAGGATCTAGGAGCATGCTTGGCGGGTCAGAAGGTATGTGTTGTTGCTGAAAAGCATGGACGACTTCTAGGGGCTAAGGACTTGTCCCGACCAGGCTCCAAAGGTGGATATGAGGTCCCGCACATTTGTATCTTCTTCTATGGTAGCTTTGCAAAAAATTTAGCAGTCATTCGCAAAAAAATATGTGGGTGATAAAGGGGCCCCCCTGTGCTACCCGACATCCATGAATATGTCCCTCCCGACGAGCTTTGTCAATGAATCGGAAGATTCCTTCCATGTAGAAAATGAAGAGGTATGGTGAGAGCGGGTCCCCCTGTTGAATGCCCCTTTTTCGGGATTATGGGTGCCGACATGTGACCTCTCGAAGCGATTTGGTACGATACCGTCCCCAAGCAGACCATTATGAGTTTCGTACACTCAAGGAATCCCAACTTCCGCATCATGGCCAAGATGAAGGGCCATTCCACCTTATCGTAGGCCTTACTTATGTCCAGCTTTAGGGCCATGAATCCCGTTAGGCCTTATGTCTTCCGCCGAAGGTATTAAATGACTTCAAACGAGGCAAATATGTTGTCTTCAATAGATTTTCATGGGGGAAAAGCCACTTGAGTTGAGGATATTATGCCCCGTAGTAAACATTTGAGAGGATACGAAAGATCACATTACATATGGCAATCGGTCGGAGGTCTGTGACCAATTTTGGTTACGAAATCTTCGGAATGAGGACCAACGTAGTCTCATTGAGCCTCTGTTCCAATGCTTCACCCTCCACCACTTGTTGGATGAAGGACGTGATTGTCGGTTCTATTGTGGGCCAATAGTGTTGGTAGAACTTCGGGTTAAGGTTGTTTATCCAGTGTCATTTGGAAGACGACCTAAGTAACTTCCTATCCAATATAGTTGCCGTTAATGTCCAATTCTGAGGCCCTATAATCTTGGATCGTATTCGTAGATTCATATGGAGTAGACAAACCCTGGGAGTGGTGAATAGTTTCTTGAAATAAGTGGAGAAGAGTTCATCCATGCACAATTCCCATGTAGCGGTTTGGCCCTGATCATCCTACAACGATCATTTTTTATTGATTCGACGACGGAACGAGGACGTCGCGTGAAAGAACTTGGTGTTCCTATCCCCCTTTGTGAGCTAGTGGTGTTTGGCTCGCTATTTTCGAAAGACTTCATTTTGGGTCAAGGCTGGTTCGTACTGAATCTGGCAAGCCTCCCTACGATTTACCCTTTCTTTATCCATGCGTTATTGAGTTTAATAATTTGATGTTGGCACCATTTTACATTTGTTTTTTTGTTAGTAAGTCCTTGTTTAGGAAGAAATTAAACCTGGAGAGATTTTTATTTGTCTTTCCAAAATAGTCCATAAATTTGTATTTTTGTTGTTGTGAATTATATTGAATTAAATCTATTATATGAGCTTGTATTGATTAAACATTTAATACTTTTTCATGTGGTGCTCATCCTAGCCTCCAATCATTTAAGGGTTTGTAGAAGATGGAGGTGGCACAATCAGGATGCATGAATAACATGTTTAAGCATTTAATGCCAAAGAGTAATCCGAGGAAAGAATGAGGATAGGGGTCAGATAGTATCCAATCCCTAGGGGCCATGGTGTGGCTCATTTGGGACACTCATGCTGCCCTAATGGCCTAATCGAAACCAACAAGGCTGCTTTGCTTTGTAGACCTCGCGTCCGCCCCACGGAGCCAATTCCCCTTCGGGAGGGAACATTTATGAGTCATCCTTCCATGGTCAGAGGTTGGCTAGTAGTACTTGCATCCCTTAGGGGCAGTAAGATGATCTTGGGTTTAGGTTGCGTTCTCCGCCATATTCGGGTCCCCTCACTCTTACCGAGTACCGGTGCTAGTCATCCATTTTTTTTTGTCGGATCCGACTGGTGGCAGCAAACCGAGACGTATATCCAACAGAATGCGGATCCGGAATAGCACGGTCCAGGTGCGAGGGTCCCCCCATCGTCCTTCCGTGTCCCATCCCACACCAACCTCTTCTTCCACCATGAGTTCTTGGGTGTGGATCGACCGCCAAAAGTGCGGTTCCAACAGAAGGGGACGACGTTAACGCTCGGGGACTTTAGTAGAGATGGATCCCCATGGGTGAGGATTGTTGCTCCGCGCAGCTCTCGGACGGCGGGCTGTGAGAGGCTCAAACAGATCTGTTCCCCGGGGTGGTGCAATATCGAATCAACCAAGCGAGGACGTCGGAGCAAATGATCACGACCCTGCATGGCCACTGTAGTGGGTATCCAATGGAGAAGCGGCTACTCTACCTATGATCTGTGGTATTGCCGGAATGGTATCATTGTACGAGGGGAGGTCATCGGGTTCAGGGGAAGGAGATCCCATGTGGTCATAATCGGCTCACCGGACGGGAGGTGGTGGCAGGTTCGGTTTTAGAAGAGATCCTCGCTTGTATCGGGCGGATCGTGTGAGGGCAGCGTGATGTGTATCGAGGAGAGAAAGAGGTCATTGATGAGGATGGTGGCGGTGCCACGAAGACTAGGGGCAAACGACTAGAGTTCGGATTCAAAAATAGAAGGAGAAGTTGAAAACCCTAAACGCCTAGATTTGTCAAAAAATAATAATTCTTAGCATTGTTTAAAATTGTTAAATCAATTTATTTTATCGATAGATTATTTCTGTTTAATAAAACAGTGTTCTATCCAAAATTTTAACTCAAAAGTTTGTCTGATGTCATAAAATCTAAAACTATATAAACTATTTTAATTCCAGCTCAATAGTTGTAGCTAACATGTCTCAATCTAGTGAACAAATTGTTATCCATAGTTTTGTTTTATTGATTAAGTTAATATATTATAATAAATAGGTAATTTAATAGTACAGGTAAAAAAAGTACTCAAAACCTAACCTTATCCACTGCATGAACCTACCATTCACACACGCCAATTAATTAGGGGCCACCTTCTCTGTCACTCACAGTTACCACATGCCTTTTATCTGTTTAAGACTAAAACAATTAATTAATACCAGTTGTTTTATAAAATAATTAAGTTAAAAATATAATAATCATATTAAGAATCAAGTGAGTGATGGTAATGGCTTCACGGTCGTTACGCATTTATAAAAGATATGGCAAGAAGAAAGAGAGACCAAATCCATAAAAATAATCGTATTGGTGGGTGCCGGTGAAAGGGAGGCTTTTCATTGAACCGACACAAAAAAAAAAAAAAGAAGAAGTAAAAACAAACATTAAACTTCCCCTATATAGTTAGGATTTACAATCTTATATTACAACTTGTTAATATATTATTTTTTTAACAAAATATATGGTATTTATTTGATATTCGTTAATTTTGATATCTGAGTTTGTACGACGATTGAATTGTTTGTGTAAATCGGAAATTAATTTTAGAGAAATTTGGAATGATTCCTTTTTTACTCTAAATTTGACGACAACTTAAAGATCTTCCATTGGTATCTCCGAGCATAGGCAGAGCTACATGGGCTCCAGGGGGGGGCACGTGCCCCCCTCAATTTTTTTTTTGAAAAATTATCCCTTGTATTTCGATTTTCTTTTTAAAAATGCCTCTTAATTCCTTCTAAATTTGTAGTTGTGCTCCCTCTCAATTTTGGGGCCCCCCTCACTGAAAAAGCTGGCTCCGCTACTTCCGAGATATGTTTGCAAATGTCAAGCTCGAGTTTGGATTCTTTCGTTCAGAAATCATAAGTATTGTATATAACCTCCATCTTTATTTAGTCACATCACTTAAGGATGACAACGGGACATGTATGAGTAGGATTTAGTCCCATTTTTTCAACCCCTTCCCTATAATTTTAACATAGACCTCATCTGGTCCTTACCTTGAACCCCTTCTTTTTCTTATCCCGAAAGGGCTTTCCATCTCTTTTCCAACACTTTTTTTTATGAGTAGTAAGCTTGGACTTTTATTTCTATTCGTGATCCTTCAGACCTCGTCGAATCTATCGATTCCCCTATATGGAAATATAGACGAGGGAGGGTGGACTCGTGGGGGCGATGTATAGTTCTCAACACAATGATATTGAAACAAGGGTTTTGGACCTTTTGGTCCCACCCAAACAATAATAATCATTGCCTCGATGCTGGCTCAAGCTGGAGACAGATCTTTTTACTATCCTCACATATACAGAACGAAAATTCTAACAATTGTTAAGATGAGAAAAACTATTTGATAGTTTTTACAACTAAATTTGTGTAGTAAGAAATCATTTAATAGAGTTTTTATTTTATTTTGTTTAGAATAAAATGTTTCTTCAACCTTTTTTACACCTAAGTTCTTTTGTTTATACTCAAATACATGCAACGGCGGTCCAATCAGTCAAAAAAGTCACGGCCTTGGCCTCTTCTGCTTTTGATAATGCTCCCTCTCGATAGGACAATAATATTATCTTTTAATAATAATATATACCTTTTGGTTGATCATGTTCTAAAAGAGAATTGAATGTGATTATGTCCATGGGACCATCATGCTATGGCACATGACATTTACTTTCTCAATACCAAAGTTT
>JAYMTN010001752.1:0-12202 GCA_036897425.1 Erodium trifolium
CTCTTATCCTCGGCCTAGACGGGTTTGGCTCGGGTCGAGCTCGACCCGCGTGTCTGGGCTCGGGTTTGGCTCGCCCGACCCGGCCCACTCTCGGCCCAAGCCCAACTTTTTTTTAACTCGATCCGAAAACCGAAAACCCGACGACGGTTATTACAAAAATTTGGTACAAAAATGACAGAGAAGTTGGAGAATGGTTGGTAGTTTGAGAATGAGGCTGATGGAATTTATAGGGTTGAAATAGGATTTAATGAATTGAAAAAAATATTTTACCGTTTTTTCCGCTCGTTGCCAACGGTCTTATTTTTTTCCTCTCCTCATGCCATGTGTCACGCCCCTATTAGCTGGCGATGCGACTCGGTTCGAGCGACCTGCGACCTGCAATACAAGTGCGTGAGTTGAGCGTCGCGCACCGTACTGCGATTTGGCGGTTCGCTGGTCGGTGCGTTGTGATTTTGCGACTCACGAACAGCTAAAATACGGATCGGTACTCGGTTCGCGCTATGGTTCGACCGACACATCGCTATTGCTTTGTGTTGGTAATGACCAATACGTGCCGTCCTACCATTGGCGAAAAATAATACCAAAAGATTTCCGTACAAGTCAAATCGTTCCAGATATAGCAGAGAGCCCTCATTTTTAGCGGCGGCCTCTCCAATCTCTCAGATCACGATCCATTTTTATCGTTGACTCTCAATTCTCCAGTCACCGTTCAAGAAAATCAAGTTCCTTTCTCGTTGGTTGATTCGGCCGGAGTTGTGTGACCGAGGTATGATTGTGCAGAAACTGTATTTGGATTCTCTGTATTATGCGATCATTTTTTCGCCGATGGATAGTTTGTAGGCTTTGAATTATGTACCGGTTACAAGAAATTTTCGAAATCGAAATATTTAGTCTGCCGATTTGTACGTCTCCCTTTTGTTCCGAAATTCAGGACTTTGGATTGATTCATAAGATGTTGAATTTTGATGCTGAATATACCATGGGAGTTAATGTTGTGTTGGATGATGAGCTTCAATTTCAGAGAAAGTGAAGTGAATCTGTTTTGTTCTCACCTAGTTGTCATGTCCAGCTTTGAGGCATAGATATTTTAATGGTTGATGAGAGAGGTCCTTAATTTGTGTTGTCACTTTGGAGATGGAACTTGGAATATTGCATTGTCTTGTAAGCTGTTACAACAAATAAAATCTCCACTAAACTGCCTAAATTGAATTTACTGCATTTCAAATGATTGAATCATTTGTTTGATTTCTTACTTTGATAGCAAGTATTACTTTATTTACCTCATTCATATCAACCTGTAGTTGAAGGAAAGTTTCATTACTCAGACAAACAATGTATAGCATATTATTTGGAAATTTCAATTTTCCTTTCCATTGTATGAAACATCATAGTCTAGATTATTATTTTTGGATTTTGCTTGAAAAAAGAGCATGCAAAGTGGTATTTTCAATTTGATTTTCTTTGCCGTTTATCAGCACACAGCAGCAGCTGCATATCATTCTTCACTTCTATGCCGATTGATTATGTGTTTCTTCCAGTTTTCCCCTCGAAGATTGCTAAGGAAGGACCTAAAGGTCGCTGGTCCAATTAGGGCTGGCTTTGTTTATTCAAACACGGCTTTAAGCAGAGAAACCCGCATTCAGATTAGAAGGGGAAAAGAATGTCCTCACGCGTTTCCTAAATTTTTGATTGCCTCCCCTTCATTTCACGGTGGTCGTGGTGCCTTACCCTCAGCTGGTGGGCATCCGGCGGATCTTACCTTCCTTGCTGGCGGTGGTTGTTGAAGTAGGCATTCAGTACAAGTGACCTTCCTTATTTCTTGCGTGTGACCAAAATACTTTAGTTGATAAACTCTTTAAAGTTTGTTCTCTGTTGGGAGCACTGACTCTCTAAGCATGGTTAAAGTTAAGCCATCAGAAGGCGACGGTTTTCTGCTGAACTATGCAACTTCTAAGCAGTCAAAAGACACACCTCTCTTTCAAGGTCAGTGAAGAAATACTAAGTTCTCGTGTCGGCTTTATTCATCCAGTCCATTGTTACATAAGTGATTCGGTTAGACAACAAACCTGGCATATGAGAATGCTAATTGATTCTCGAGATGAAAATAAAATAAATTGGTCTAGCGTGATACAAATAACTTTATCTGGTAGAGGCTGCACAATAAAGTAAGGAGTTTTTTTTTAATGTTGTAATCATAAGCTTTCTCAATCTCCTTGCAGTTCTTTTGGATGAGTAATCAATTAGAATTTACCGGCCATAATATGCCAAAAGTTTCTTTCAGCAAAGCTGGACTCCTTTCCTTTAGATAAACATAGAAGGCTTGAAATTCTTTAAACACTACTAGCCCATGATTCATACCGTTTGGCAGAAGAAGAAGAGAAAAAAAGATGATTAAGTACTCTAATCATTTCAATTTGATGTTAATGTGGAGAACAGACTTCTAGAAATGAAGAGGTAAATTGCATTATCTAATGTTTCAGTTGGTGTTTGATCTATTACTCCACTTTGGTACCATCATTGGGTAATAACCTCTATTCTGCTAGCCCCTGCTCATTTGGCAATTGTCAGTGTGATAGTGGTGCCACTAACTTACCCTGATTTTAAAACCGTGTTTATGTATTGAGAAAAGAGCTTGTAGCCGTAGGTAATGTTAGGTATTATATAATGCACTTTTAACTATTGAACCTGATTGGATTAGCTATCTTCTGTAGGTAGCGGTAAAGGTTTCTAGTTATTGTTCTAATGAATGATAAGTAGAATGAAAAATATGTTCTGCTCAAGTCTCGTAGCAGGCTTTCCCCATTACTTTTTCTTTCCTTCAAATATGGAATTTTCTTAGGTATCAGAATCCCAATCTACAGCCTTGGTGATAGATCCTTCCTGGACAGTAGCCCATTTTGTGAGCTTCTGTTTAATCCAGATGATGAGCAAAGCACGTTGGATTCTCTTCTTCTTGCTCAGGTATGAATCTTTGTATTTTTGACCCCTCAGAAAAGGAATCCTTTGTAGTTGCACTCAACTTAACTTAACAAAAAAAAGGTAGGAGCATGACATAAGCGTGATCTCCCTCGTTTTACTTTGCAGTGGGAAGACCGAATGTTGAAAGGCCATTTCAAATATGATGTAACAGCCTTAGAAATCAAGGTATTTTATGTCGCAGTGATCTATTACTGCTGCACAGTCTGAATTTTTCTTTAATGTAGTCACCACAAAGATACTGTTTGGTACTTTATGCAGGCTGTTAATGGCAGGAGAAAGTTTCTCGCTCAGTTGAATGAAAGATGTATTGATTATCTGCCAAAACCTGAGGGGAATGTAATTTGTGGGCCTGGGGATTCTTTCCCATTTGATTGGATGAAACACGAGGAGGAGTTACTTTTTTGTGTTTCATGTGGCGATAAGATGAATTCAGACCTTATTCCTTCAGCTGATGTACCTAGTGATGCCATCATGATTATTGTTAATGTAAGGGTGTTAATTTGTTTTGCAAGTACATTAATGGTTTATAAATGGACAATTTTGATGGGAACGTTGGTACATATGCTGTTCACTGTGGTCGGCGTAATTATAGGAACATTTCATTTGTATATTGGTATTGTGGTTTTGTCTTTTGCTTCATATTATTTTATTCGTTTAGGCTTTGATTGCAGTTGGGTAGCTGTTATAATATCAAAGAGTTGTTTTAAGCTAAGAGGTCTATGGAACCTTGTTTCCACTTCACAATGTTTTGTAATTACTATGTGTTGATTGCACCTTAGTGTAAAGTTTCCGTTCCTATGGCTTGTTATATACCTCATATCTTATTCATGTCCGTTTTGGTTCTTAAGGCAACACCACTGGAGTATGGCCATGTCTTTTTGGTACCTTATGCCTCTAAACGCATTCTCCAATCCCTTGACGCAAGATCCTTGGAACTGCTATCCAGAATTGCAGTTGAAATAAACAATTGTTCTTTTCGCTTGTTTTACAACTCTTCGAGTCACGCTTCTCAACTGTACTTTCAGGTAATTGCTGCCCATGAAAATTTGTGATTGATTGTGTTATTTCAGGCCAATCATTTGCAACTGAGTAGATCATCATTTGTTATATTTATATTCTTTTCCATTGACCAATGGTCGGGAGGTATGCATTTTTTTGGCTGTAGACCTGCTAGACCATGTTGTGTCCATTTAAAGTCTTCACAACATACTGTATGGTTCCTTTGTATTTTGTTTTCTTGTATTACCAGTAAGATCTGCACATGAAACTATGATAGGGTTAGTTTTTTTTTTTGGAGTAGTCTTTGTGTTTTACATTTTTTAAAGTGATAACAGTTTGAATTAAAGTCAAGTTGTGGGTGGTTTAAAAAAAAAAGTCAAGTTGTGAGAGTTACTTAGATAGTAATGATATTCAATGAACTGTAAACTGGAACACATTCAAATATTTAATGCTCTGCCAATTTTTTCTTTGAACAATAATTGTTAATTAGTGCAAAAATGTCATCCTTGTTGCATTTTTCAAATTGTGCTATATATATATATATTGTATTTGACTTGCAGGCCTGCTACTTTGCTAACCCTTTGCCCGTGGAGCTCATGCCCGTGGATACTTTCTTCATCGAGGAGCGGAGAGGAATTCAAATCAGTACTGTCATAGATTATCCCATTAAAACCCTCCTCTTTGAGGCCAAGCACAGCTTTAATATTATGGTGGAGGTTCTCGCCATGATATGTTGTCAGTTACAGGAAAAGGGCATTCCATTTAATCTGCTGATATCTGATTGTGGCAAAAAGTTCTTTATGTTTCTTCAGGTAAATGGTCTCCAGACTTCGCATGCATAAATATGTTATGTCCTCTGTCATGCCAGTTCACACTTAGATGTCATTCCCTCCCAGGATATCCCATAAATTTGACTGGCTTTTATGATATATCTGTTGCCTGAGCTGATTGGCCTGATTCTGTAGCAAACTAAACAAATATTAGAAGTCCCATGAAATTATTGGAATGTACAGGGTTGATAGTTTCATTGAAATCTATTCCTGTTTTTTTATGCATAAAACTTGAAATGCAGATGTGGCATATATATAGAGAGCCTCTCATTGTTAGACAGTACATAGCATCATTGTTAACAACCTATAAACAACAAATTAACATGAATTAAACCCTTCAAACATGAGATTTTTTTGTGAATCCTCCTTGTACATGGTCATATGACATATCATGCTAGATGCAGGCCCTAGGCCTACTGATGGTTTTGGTGGATGATAGGTTCAAAACTTTCAATTTCCCACCATATCATCTGTATTGTGGTACATGTAGATTACTTGAACCAAATGACCTGTAAAATGTGTTTTAAATCTCTCTCCTCTCAACAAAGAGAGTAGGTGCTCTCTCTCCTCTCAACAAAGAGAGTAGGCGCTTGGTGTTGAATTGTATGCAGTATCCTGTATAAAGATAGGTTCACTATACTACTTTGCTGTTACAAAATAAATTTGCCAAGTACTATTTAGCAAGGATTTAGGGGAGCGAGTTACTGCATCTTTTTCCACTACATGCCTCCTATTTGTCCTTGTATTATCCGAGTGGCTGTAACTAGCTCAAAACAAGGATGTTATTGGTAATTACTAGCTATCTAGCTTCTAAAAGGAGAAACTTATTTCAGGTCAGAGGGAGTGCTATTTATTAATTAATGTATTCAAGGCATGTGTCTGACTACGAAGTGATGCAGAAAATTTACTGCCTTGAAGAAGTTATTCTTTCTACACTAGAGATGCTTTTTCTTTCCCTTGTAATAATATATATGAGAATGGCCAGTGATATTCTCATGTTAATCGCTAATGTATATAATTTATGTGGTTGGTTAATATGTAGGTAGAAACAGTACCAAGTTCATGCGCCCTCTCTGCCATGGAGTGTGGGGGGTACTTCTTGTTCAAGTCAAGATCTGAATTTGATGAAGCCACTGAGGACGCTATGCTTAAACGTCTCAAGTCTGCCTCACTTGATGATGGAAATGGAGGCTTCCAATTAGTGAAACAGTTGTGTTGTAGCATCGCTAATAAAGTGGTCATTTCTTCAAAGCTTGAATAGGCTGTTGTTTGTGTCTAAGCTTCTCAACTATATTGGCATGTTTGGTCGTGGTTGTTCGTGAGGTGTTATAATTTAGGAATAGTTTTAAACACTTGTGGTAAACTATGCGTGTTCCATAAATATTATGGGCAAACTATTATTTTTGCACAAAAAAAAAAATTCCCCACACTATTTTTCATATGCAAATCTATCATCTTGAACATAAATTAGCCATGTGATAGTCACGTTAATTCATTTTTTTAGAATGACAGTTTTGCCCTTTGTATCATGTGTTTTGCATTTTGTAACCCTCACGTGTATACGTTTTGCAATCTGGAACCCTAATGTATACACCGGTTACTTTCAACTTTTTGCAAAAAAATTAACCTGTAATAGATCTGCAGACGGAATATTGTTGGGGAATGTAGTTGACCTCTATTTGCAAAACGCATATGTATTTCCCCGCAAGTTTTTACAATTATCCCTATGATTAACAAAGGATACACACATCAGATGAGTTGGCCAAGTAACTCGCATCATTTAATGTACTGAGATAAAAAATGTACATCCAGTGTATGCATACAGACCTAAAGTAGATAAAAGAAATTATACAACTTCCTATACCAATGCAAATAAAATTGCTAATTTACTTCTATACACGAAAGCTAACACTACTACCACTACAAAAGTATCCCTCTTTTGGTTGGTTGTATTTGCAAAGACAAAAGACTCTGGTCGGTTCAGAAAGGAACATACTATACAGCTTTGAATCTGCACAAGAGGAAAACGAATAAGAGTAAATAACAACTGCAAAGTGAGGAGATGAGTTATCATATTTATGTAATATATTATCTTGTCCTGGAGCAGGAGCATGCCAAACTGACCTGCCAGATCCTCTGCTTAGTTCTTTCCTAACCAACTTGAGGATTTCCATGATCTGCAATCCGAGGAACACAAAAATTATTGATAAACACTCGAAAGGTGAGCTACAGCAGTATTATTGAAACTTGAAAGAGAACATCAATACAAAATCAGCTTAGAACTAAACATGTAAAATATGACTAAACTTGTAAAAGAAGGAAATCATATTCCCTGTTTTCTTTCCGATAAAAAAGGGGAGGAATTAGCCAAACTTTTTGCTCAAGCTGTTTCTTTACAAGAGAGTTTGGTCAAAGAAAAAATAGGCTAAAGCTTTGAAAGATGCAGGGATAAGAAACCCAAACAATTAGTGATAAATAATTAACCCAGTTAGCCTCTTGCACTAAATTTGAGAATCCAACAAGTACATCATGAACTCTTCAAGTAATACAGTTCAAACAATCTAAAATTTGTCACTTGAGATACCTCTTACCAGAGAAATCACACAGTATTGTTTTGGCATCACAATGTAGTTTCCAGAACATACATTCTGCCTATTATATATATAAATAGTAAACGTGCGTACTTGAGCACGTGCCATGACTAACATACCAAATAATCAAAAGCAAAGTGTCTTACCCCAGGATAATGTATCAGTACCGGTGAATAATGATTAAGTGCTATGTATATTTTCTCGAGAAGGCTTAAAAGAACATCAACTTCATCACCCAAAAGATCAACCTGAATTTTAAGAATAAAACCCAGTAAGCGAATAATTTTTACCTGCTTGGCATGCAAATTCAATAAAACACACACAAAGGAAGGCATATTCTCATCAATGGCATGATAAGGTTCATCAGATCAGAACAAACATATACAGAAAACTAAATCGTGCAATAATCCTCATGAGTAGCTTATACTCACTCCCAACTAGCCAAACATAGACGAGCCAGACAATTTTTAGAGCATAGAAAGTAAGATAAGGACATAACTTCCCGTTCAAATACTCTAAAATATGTATTCCATGCAACTTATTCAAACCCTTTGAAATACACACCTCTGCTTCAGCCTTTTGTAGGTCAGAACATCTCCTTCCAAGATTCTGTTTGTACATCAAACCTGTTCTTCTTGCTGAAATAGCCTTTTGGATTACATCATTACATTGAGAGCTCAGATTTTCTAACCTGAAAATAAAGGAAAAGACGAAGGGTATTAAATTTTAAATAAAAAAACAATTAAAACTAGCCTAATTGAGAGCTACAGACTAATAACAGCAGTAGTAAAAATATGCTGGACTGTCCAGTATCCATGAAGGTAATGACCAAGGAAAATCAAGGGTGAAAAAAACACAATGCAGTCAACAACCCTCAGACAAGTTTTCTTAACCATTTAATCTTAACGAGGTTGCAGGTGGTTCAAGAACATCTTATCAGGGTAACAAAGACAACATTTTATTATTGGCTATGAAAGAACATATGCAACAGTATTCCCCTTTAAAAAATTACATATCTTAACCCTTTTTTTTATTCTTGTCATGGTAAACATCTTAGGTTAAAAGTCCATTACTGAAAATTGACGTTTTTGTTTTGGTAAAACTGAAAATACTAGTTTTAAATACTTTTAGTATAACTAAGGCTCATTTATGCTCTTAGCATAAATACTTAAATTGGATATTGTGCCAGCATTTATGCCACTAGATCCGTATCTTTCCCCACACCTAAAGGACTGATTAAAAAAGTTCTCAATCAAATGTGCAGGCATGTGCAGATTTTATTGTCATTAGTCATAACACAAGCAGATATGTTGTTTCAATCCTCTCTCCTCTATCTTTTCTATTTATTACTCGAACCGAATGTACCCATGGTCTACCCTATAGGACAGCCACCTAATCCCCACTCCAGAACAAACTATAGAACCCTCAGCATCCCATAAGACATATTGCAACATTACTAGTCAGAAACATAACTGATAGCAATCGTGCCATTTCTTAACGTGTCAATAGAGATTAAAAGGAACCGACAAAAGAAAATGAAATTGAGCATTTACCTCAAACTATTCATTTTAATAGCTCCCATCACTTTACGTTCAAAATCAGCTACCAGTTTTGAGAATCCTTGGTCAAGAACAATTTTTGATTTCACTTGCTTATTGTTTTCCTCGTCATTAATCTGTTCAAGCTTATGATTTAACTGATATATCTCCTTCTTCTGTATTTCAATCTGCTCTAGCGCTTTGAGCAGGTCACCCTTCATAATATCTGATACTTTATCACTCTCAAGAATTACCAAATGCTGCTGATTAGCTTTCTCCCTTAAATTGCCAAGCTCTTGTGAAGCAAGTTCAAATCGTTCATCTGCTTTTGCTAATCCTGCTTCTGCTTCTAGCACAAAATTTTCTTTTTCTTCCAATAATGCAGTCAGTAGGAGCATCTCCTGCTTTATTCTTTCCTTCTCTACAATCTCCAACCTTAGCGCTTTTTCTGTTTCCAATGTTCTCATCTCAAGCAAAGCCCTAATTTTTTCCTGCTCAGTATATCTAATTTCTGACAATCTCAGCTTCTCATTAGCCTCCTTGAAAACTTCTATTAACACAACTTCAAGCAGCCCTAGCATGATGCTCGATTCCACGACTGGGTCATCAGTTTCATTCTTATAGGCAGAGTCAGAATTTTGAGCAGCTTGTGTAGATATAACATTATAAATGTCCTTCATGATATGCAACTCCATCTCTGAATCTTCAGCAATGCTTCTGATAATCCCTGTTACTTCTCTGAGAACACATTCATATACCTCTCGACTAATTGAAGCTTGAACACGCATATCTTCTACCTCACATTTAAGACCTCCTATCAATTTTACCAACTTCACCTCAGCCAGAAGGTTCTTCGAATTTTTTTCTTCAGCATCAGAAACTTGTAAAGTAAGTCTCTCCACTTCTGTATTCTGATCTCTAAGCGAGTCTTTGAGCCGGCGATTCTCTAAAACAAGAGTGTCAAACCGTTCCTTCAAACCAATGAGACTATCCGCATCTTTATGGAGTGTGGGTATCTTCTCACTTTCCACAAGAATCTCGTCCAATTTTAAAATAACTTCTGGGATCTTTTTCCTCAACATATCAAACTCCTTGTCCTTCCTTGATGGCAGCGAAGACCCCTTTAATTTCAAGTACTCCCGCCGCCTGAAATACTTATCAGTTAACATTTCCTCTCTAGACTCAAAATTTCTCTTCATTTTAGTCATCTCCATTTTAAAATAGTTTACCAATTCCTCCTTTGACATGTGTTTGAGCTGTGCTAAATCCCAATTTTCAGGTGTAATTATTGGCTCCTCAAGTTTTCCATTCCCCTCATGGTTCCCAATAACACCACTGTGGAAATTATCAGTCCACTTATTGTTATTCCAATCTTCACCGAACTCCAATGACCCATGTGAGGTTAGTTGCCCAGTTTCAGGAACAGAGAATGATTTAGAAATTGCATCTAGTTCTTGGCGTAAATTTGAAATCTCTTTTATCTTCTCTTTCCAATTGGCAATCCCGGTACTGTAGAAAGAGGATTGTTCATTCCCCAGTCCTTCAATATCGTCCTGGAGAGACTTCTTTATCACTGTATCTTCAATTTCCTCTCGAAGATCACGCTTGAACTGCCATTCATTCGAATTCAATGATGTTTTGGACAGGTACACCATATCATCCACCTTCTTGTACACAGTATCTAGGGTTGTTCTCAAAGAACCAAGTGTTTCATCCACATCTACCCAACTTTTAGATACCTTCTCAGGCCCCAACTCCAAAGAAGCTGGATTTATCTTCTTACTAGTGCCATCACCTCCTCTAATCTTGTCAATTTCTTTCTCGAGCTTCTTAAATTGCTTCTTTGCTACATTTCTAAGAGAGCTCAACGATGCAGCCAACTTATCCTGATCTGCTAAAGCCTCTGCATAACTACAAGAAACCTCAATTTCTGTACTACTTAACTTGTGCTGCGCCACATCTGATTCCAAATATCCATTTCTACCCATACCCACTTCATATAAGCTTAATCTTTCCCTCAATTCAGCCACTTCCAATTCTTTCTGGGCAATTTTCTCTGCTGCCTCCTGTGTGACTGCCTTCACCATACCCTTAATGACAGAGTCGCTTACCATCCTTGAGATAGTCAAGCGCTCATTGATATCCTCCCAATAAGAATCCAAATCCTGAAGGAGGCCAACATCAAGGGTCTCGTTCTCTTTGGCATTATCACAGAGCTCAAGTGGCCCATCATTACATGATTTTCCATTAGACTCCAAGACGCTCAAATTCCCATCAACCATTTGATTCTCTAAAGACATACCAGAGAAAATTAAACAGCACAACCTCCAATCTTCAAAATCCCATTGCAGTAGCTTAGACTCCTAAAAGACAAAGCAGCAAATGTTCCAGCCAGCCAAGATTTAGAGAATCCTACTTTACAAACAAAGACCATAAATCATGCAAATAAACCCAGAAAAAACTATATACTGGGTAAGCTGAATCCCTAAGAAACTAGAAGCAATTAAAAAACTGGATAAAGATATATTTAAAAAAAAAAAAAACAGCTCCAATAAAAGAATACCAATACTTTGACTGTTTGTTGAGAAGAGAAGGAAAAGTACTCCCACCCTAAAATTCTAAGCAAAACATCATATGAAGTGAAAACTTGAGCTTTAGCATGCCATTTCTGCAATTCCTGAGCATAAATTAGACCTAAAAAGAGGTAAACAGGGAGTTCAGGAGACTTACAGTAAAGTGACAGAGATGAGGATGATGATGCTAATGTGCTGGCTCCTCAAATTCAGGCAATTAACGGTTAAAAAAGAGGCCCATTGAATGGCCCCATAACCGTTGAATTCAAAAAAGGAGAGGTGAAGCTTTCTCTTTAATGGAAGAGAACTGTTTGAAACTTCTATTTCTGTCTCTATGTCAAGGGTTTGCTACTTAGGGTTTTTTTTGGTACAAGACAGAGAAGCAAGGGCAGGATTTGGTGAGCGGGAGTGCAACAAATGCATTCATACCGGTCAACCCCATTTCTCTTCTTATTTACGGAAATGCCCTTTTGACTTCTAGCTGCACCAGTCTAGTGTACGTAGTCATTTTATCTGCTTCTTTTGTCTCTTCTAGTGTTTTTTTCGAAGTACGTGTACTCCAATAATATAATGGAGGAAAAATCCATTTTTAAAAGATACATTTATAACTTAGCCTAATACCATGCGATGAGTGGTGGATGATGGACAAAAACAATGTGCGGTTTGATTTTCGTTGTTTTGTAGGATATTGT
>JAYMTN010001753.1:0-12200 GCA_036897425.1 Erodium trifolium
TATTACATTTATTGATCATATTTTTATATTATTATTCAATATTTTTTTTCCATATTTATTTTAATTTTATGTAATATTAATTGATTTAATAAATAATTAAATAGAACAGCAAAATATCAATTAAATAATCCAATCAGCATCCGGGACTCCCACTGTGGGACACAACTTTTTCTGAATCCTGAGTCCCACTATTCTGTACATCCGAAACTCGGGACCTGGCACTCTACCCGAGCCTACCCTGTGTACAGGCTCTAACATGAAGTTAAAATTCCTGAGACATGGTTGTGAATTTTTTTTAAGACTACTGTATACTCATTCACCTTCCGAAATGAAAATGAATGGAAATGTACAGTATTCAGTGTGTTTCGAAGCATGACTTGGCAATGGTGCGTGTCAAATCTCCATTGGCCGCAATTGAACAAGACAATATAGACCCGTCCGCTTCTTATAGTCTCTCTTCTCTCTCTTTCCCATTTAGGTTCTCATTCTGAAGAAAAAAGCTTCTTCATTGGAATGGGATAGACACACACATAGACCAACGCCAAACCAACAAAGCCTTAAATTCATCGTTCGAAGCTGAGCGAAACACCAATTTCAGAGCCGAATCTCAGGCTTCACTACCACACTACAGGTTTTCGAATCCTCCGTCCTTACATTTTCGTCGATTTCTCCAAATTTGTCCCCCAACAATCTGTCCCATTTGATTGGTTTCATATATCCTCGAATTGCTGAGCTCAATTTTGGTGGGAAGCCGTTCATTTCTCGTCTGATGGCTACAGTTTTGTGGGTAGGGTGTAATCGTAGTCGAATTTGATCTTGTGAGAACACGTTTTTCCTGTGGTAGGGTTTTCTGTATGGAATTCGATTTTTTCTATTTTGGGATTTTTTCTGTTTACTGAACTACCCTTCTGGGTATTTGAGTTTCTTGGGGCTGTGATTACACTTGAATTGAATGAGTTCATTTTGCCCTTCGAATCTACTGGTTTGCTGAGCCATGAAATGGGTTAGGCTTTTTGTTGTATGTATGTTCATCTAGCATTGTATTTTATTTATGTCAAATTGGTTGTTTGTTAAAGACGCTTTTATCTAACTTTGTCTGCTGATGAATGCTGCATTGGGTTGGTTGTTATGGTTAAACCTCAGCATTAGAAACCAGCTTGCTACATTGGAAGAATATTTCATGTGATTATGTTTTTTGCTCCTCATACAAGAAGATGGCTTGTTAGTGATTAGCCTGCTTGTTTGTAGGGTTGGTGACAGTTTCACCCTGCCATTGGATAACTGGAAAGTGGGACGTGAAGTAGACATGGCAGAGGGAGCAGAAGTTGATGAGAGGGTGGACCTTGATGAGGACAATTTCATGGAAGAGATAGATGACGATGTTGAAGATCAAGTAGATGAGGATGGTGCTGACAGGGTTGGCAGTGCAAATGCTGAAGAACATGGTGAAGAAGAGGATTACGAGGATTCAAATACCATAGCTGCTCGGAAAGATCAATCACCTGAACCAGACATGGGTGATGAGGCTACTGAACCTGCAGAAGATGAAGAGAAACTCACTGCTTCGGTCAGTGAAGAAGACAGAGAGAAGCACGCTCAACTTCTTGCCCTTCCTCCTCATGGGTCTGAGGTCTTCATTGGTGGACTTCCTCGAGATACATTGGAAGACGATTTGAGGGATCTCTGTGAGCCAATAGGCGAAGTTGCTGAGGTGAGTACATGGCTTCTTCTGTTTATGACATGCCCACATTTTTCTTTTTGTTTATTTTAAATTGGACAGTTGGATTTAATTGCCAAATAAATGTGCAGATAAGGTTAGTGAAAGATAAGACTACTGGTGAAGCCAAGGGTTATGCTTTTGTAGCATTTAGGACAAAGGAAGATGCACAGAAGGCCATTGAAGAGTTCCACAGTAAAGAATTCAAGGTAATCATGCTTATTTGTGGAAGTTAACCTGCTGTTTGGTAATTGTTTTTGGGTAATCTGGAGTGAAATTGAATTTGGGATCATTGACTACCAGACCTTTCATTTTCTTAAAGTTAAGCATTTTTCTTCATTGCAGGGTAAAACCTTAAGGTGTTCGATATCTGAAACTAAACACCGACTATTTATTGGTAATGTTCCAAAGAGCTGGACAGAAGAGGAGTTTAGAAAAATCATTGAGGACGTTGGCCCTGGAATTGAGAACATTGAGCTAATAAAGGTGCAATTTTTATTCAAATAGTTCTTACATTGTATTTAGACCGAATAGCTCTAACTGTGTGCTCTTATATATTTTGTTGATCCATATTACAGGATCCTCTAAATTCGAACCGCAATCGTGGATTTGCTTTTGTTCTGTATTACAACAATGCATGTGCCGATTATTCAAGGCAGAAAATGACAAATGCAAGCTTTAAGCTGGATGGCAATAACCCAACAGTCAGCTGGGCTGATCCCAAGAGTACCCCTGATCATTCTGCTGCTGCTCAGGCAAGTTCAAATACAGAAGACCTAGTCGAGTTCATCAAATTGTTTCAAACTTGCTTTAACTTCATGCTTGCACTTAATGTATGTGAAGTGTTTATAACTGTAAATATTGGTATCTGCTTTAATCATGAGAATCTTTGCTAAAATTTCCTTTCAATTGAGGAAAGTCTTCTAGGACTAGGAAAAAGGAATGGAAACAGGGATGAGAAATATAATTTTCTACGGGGTTCACTTTTTATTTCCTTCCAAAAGTAGAGGGGAAGGGAGGGAGGTTTTGTAAAAGGTAGAGGGTTTCTGGACTTTTAAAGCGATCTGAAGACACAATTCATGTTTGAATGGTCTTGAAGAGACTAATGGTTAACGTGTAATTGTGTATATAATAACTTATTTACCCCGAAAGAATCCTTTTTCTTCTTGACTATTCGAACAATGAAAATAGAATCTAGATTTTCAACAGACTTCCTAGACAGACTGTGAGGGTTACCGGCTTGCATACTAGTGTACTTGATTGGCATGATTCATGAACACAGGTTTCTCAAAGCGACCCAAGAGTTTATATATACTGGATGGTTCAAATTTTACAAAGGTTGTGTTTGTTAGACTGTTATATATTTTATTTTCTTGTGAAACTTATTCAGTTTAGTAGTCCAAGGAAGTGGAGGTCACAGTTTGGTCAAGCATAGCATAATGTTATTTTGTTTACTCTCCTAAAGTTAATTAGTTCACTTGAATTTCTTCACAAGCTAATTTCTAGCCGGGCCTTCACAATCTCTTGTTCTGCTTTCCAGTGTTACAATATGATTGATTTCATCCAAAAACATAAACTCATTCTTGAATAGTGTGTGTAATGGTGCATCTTATTAATAGTGTCAACTCTGTAGAGTTTTGTTGTAGAGTTAAGAGTGAGTGAGGGTGGGATGAAATCAAGCTTTTGTTTTGGAATAAAAAGTTTATTCAAAGTTAATTAGTAGCCCGAACTTTTTATTGCTGTGAAGCTTGGAAATATTGTGATACTTATTCGAGATGGATAAGGCTTTAACATGGCATCATAGCATATTGGTCATGTGACCCATTTGCACTTCATCCCCGTTTCATGTATTCTTTATTCACATGTGAGACCCTTGTCTTGTCTGTGAGGGAGAGTGTTGAAGTATTCCACATTGAAAGAATGTTAATTTAATGACTAATTGGTATACTAGTGGGACCCTCCATCTAATAGCTCTAGCTTTGGGGTTGAAGCAAGTTTATCATGGTATTTGAGTATGGTACGTTTGTATTTCCTCCACATTCATATACTTTCAGTCCATGTGTGAGCCCCGCCTGTGAGGGGAATGTTTGTGTGTCTCGCGATGTGGATTTAGTGACCATTTGGTAAGTATCATGAGGCCTCCACTGTTAGCTTGAGTGTTTGGGTTGGATCGGGCCTTAACGGCTGGCTTTGTGTGTTGTGAAGGGTGGGGTTTGTTAGAGCTTTAAGTAATTTTTTTTTTTAGCATTATCATGGATAGCTAGGAAGTTTTGGAAGGTAGGATATTGTGAAATAGTTTGTGAATATAAGCAAACAAATCAGTTGTATGCAGACTATGGTTAATAGTTTCAGCTTGTATTTCATTTTTGCTTGGAGTATGCCGTGTTGATCTTTGGTAATTCACTGGTTTTAAGGATGAGGTAAATACTAGAAATATTTGTTCCCTTCTTGGTTTACAAGCTAGATTTACTTTTACAGGTTATCACTTTTTTATATTCCATGCTTTCTTTATTGTGCGTGCCTCTTATGCTCTATCAATTAATTTTCAGCATACAAAAAGAGAAAGAAAAAGACGTATTTAATGAAAGCAGACTGATAGTTTCTATTGTTAACAGTAAATTTATTGAGTACTTGATTATTTCTAATCTACGCTTTTGAGTAAGTAGTAATAGGCATCATCAAACAATTTATTTGGTCTGTTCCTTATTTTTCTATTTGCATTTTTATCAGAACTCAATATTGTATTCCCAGTAGTCATATCTTGCTTTTGTTTAAAATTAAAGCCAATGTGTAAAGGAGAAATAAAAAAATGAATAGCTTTGTCTTATACAGAGCTGTAAAACTAATCTTTTAAAAGCATTTTTTTACAGCTTGTTGATACCTTGTATTGGGTTGCACTCTGCCTGCCTAGAAATTGTGTTAGGTGCCAGTTCTAAAGAATTGTACATGGCTGATCTTGGATTTGCAGGTGAAGGCCCTATATGTTAAAAACATACCTGAGAACAGTACTACAGAACAGCTGAAAGAGATATTCCAGCGCCATGGTGAAGTGACAAAAGTTGTCATGCCACCTTCAAAAGCTGGGAGCAAACGGGATTTTGGTTTTGTTCATTATGCTGAAAGGTCAAGTGCATTAAAGGCTGTCAAAGATACTGAAAAGTACGAAATTGATGGTACGTCATTTACACGACCTTATGTCTCTGTTTGAAAAAAAAACTAGGGTCAAGCTAGGGGGCCTCTGTGTACTTGCAATGTATTCCACATCTCTAATTAACAAGTTGTGGAGCACAGTGAACCTGTCCATCTATGTAGTGGAGAGGCTTACTTGACTATTACAGAGAGGCTGAGCTAACTTGAGAACTTATAAACATCCTTTAATTTAGAAGTTAAAGAAAATTATGGATGGTGGTAGTATTGATGGATCCAGCAGAATAGGTTATGCTTGAAACCTTTTGATGTAAGACCTCAGGAATCTTCAAATGTTGAATAGATTTGATCCATTGCAGTAAGTAAGGGTTTGATGTGCAGGGCAAGTGTTGGAGGTTGTTCTTGCTAAACCTCAGGCTGAAAAAAAAACAGATGGCATCTACCCCAACAGTGGTGGCCCGCATCAAAGCCATCTTCCACACTCCGGATATGGTGGTTTTGGTGGGTATCCCTATGGCTCTACAGGTGCTGGATACAACAATTTTCAGCAGGTACAGACCAATGATCATGTCTCTATCTATTTTTTTCAAGTCTCTTTGGTAAATCTTATCTGATGAATTGATTTGAATGAACAGCCAATGATATATGGTAGAGGGCCAATGCCTTCGGGGATGCAAATGGTGCCAATGGTCCTACCAGACGGAAGAATTGGCTATGTGCTGTAAGTTGTTAGTTTCTTTCTTTCTGGAAGTGGTAGTAATTGCTTGTGCTGAGTGAGTTGGTGATTGTGCAGTCAACAGCCCGGGGTTCAGATGCCAGGCCCCCGCCCTCGAAGAAATGATAGGAGCAATGGCTCAAGTGGTGGACGAGCAGGAAGTAGTGGTGATGAAGGCAATCGAGGCAGAAGATACCGGCCCTATTGATACAACTCAAGTCTAGGCTTATTGGCTGCTGCAGCTCAATATCTCCCACCTCCAACTCCATAAAACCGTCATCTCTCTCAAAGAAAAAGAAATAGAAGAAAAAAAATAGCTATCTTACAAGTCACTTTCAGCACTGTTAGTAGATGATTGACTATGGTGATTGACCTTTATTTCACTTTTGGTTGTAGTGACACATTTTGTAGACTTTTATTTGCATCTTTTTTGGGAAAACAAAGTTGAGAACATTGCTTGTAGACCAGGAATCATAGACTTTAATTCTATGTGCTGCTGCTTATGGCTGTTTGAATTCCAAGTTATAGCCGTTTCTTGTGTAGAGGATATAAGTATGCGGAAATCTCAAAAGAGAAATGAAAGTCACAAGTTGTCTAGCTTCCGTTCTACTTTATCGTGTTTATTTGTTTATTATCTAAGACTAGGTGGGGGTACCGCGCGGTGCTTGGTGTAGGTGAAAAACACATTTACAGATATCTTGCCTATTATAATATCATCATTAGTTTGGCATTGTAATATGTAATTGATAAGGACATTCAAATGCACAAAAATAAGTTACGGAATGTATGAGAGGCAGCATCTTGATATTCTCGTGACAATCAAACAAAGGCTTTGTAGCAACTAATTGGAAGGCAAGACATTCAAAACTAAATATATCATCTGTACATTCAACTCTAAATTCTTTGCTCCTAACCAGTTTAGGGGCAGTGTAATTTAAAGACGGATGTGGGGTCAGAACATAATCCTCAGCATCATATTCCTGAACAATCTAATTAAATCAAGAGTCAACATACTAATTCAATATACGAAAGTACCTAATAAAAATAAGGGATAATTGTCTTTTACTACCCTTAAGTTTCGTCCACAAACGTTATAGTGCACAAACTTTTGTCCACGCCCTGTGACTACCCTAAAGTATCGTCCACACACATCTGTTAAAAATTGTTAACAGTAGAAGATGAATTGACTGTTTTGCCCTTATGCCTTTAAATTTGAAAATATTATTGAGTTGAAAGACGAAAGTACCCTCACTATATTTCTGAAGACAGTAAATGTTATTACCTTTTTAACCTTGACACTTAAAGAAAAAACAAATAAAAGTTCATGACGAGTCGACTTCCTCACAACGACTCGAATTCTTCACAAACCCTTATCTCTCTCGCTATCAGTCTTTTCTCTCACGCATACTTCTTTCTGTCGAACTCTTTCTCTCTCAAATCTTCTCTCTCCGTCTCAGTTTCGAACCAGCAGTAGGATTGAAGGTCGAAGCTTGCGAAGACGGTAGCTGCGACGTCCTTTTCCCAGAAGGTTGATGTAGTCGAAGGGTGTAGGCGGCGGTAGACAAACGCGAGACAGACCCAGCAGACCTAGGTCAGTTCGACTTCAGAACCAGCAATTTCCGCAGGTACCGTTTGCTCCCTTGTTCGTATATGCCTTATTTGGGGTCTAGGGTTTCGACTGACATGCATAAACCGTAGTGGGTTGGGTTTTTCAAGAAAAAAAATGAAGGTTTTAGAGCTGTATTTGATAGCTTAGGGATTATGGTTTTAAGTTCGAACAGTAGCAGGTATTAGGGATTAGGGTTTCTACAAATGGTTGTATGAATGGTTCTACAAATGGTTGTTTGTACAGAATAGGGTATGTTTATTTATCTTATTGTATGTAGTGATATGTAAACATGAATTTCTTTGAATCCAGTAGTGCCGAATTGAAAATTGTTCTGAGCTAATAAATGTCCTTAATCCCTTTGTTAGATGGAAAATAGGCGACCAAAAGTGGAACCATTCCCCAGATCTTTTGTGATACACTATGGTGGGCAGTTTGTAGATAAACCTCACTATCAATACTTGGGGGGACAACAGAAACATTTTACAATAGATGCTGATGTCGTAGGATGGTGGACAATCACGGATGAGATACTGAAACTTGGTTATGACACCACATATGACATTGAGTATCACATCCCACAGTTATCACTTAAAAATGGGAGGGAGAAGCTCGTGGAAGATGAAGTCGACATGATGCTGCATTTGTTTGAGGAAGGGCAGGTAATTCCAATTTACATAAGTGGGACCTCGAAAGCTATAATTGTGAATACCATCATCCCTCTTTGGGAGAAGCGGGATAGGCAGGCGAGGCCTAAATTGGATGTGAATAATGTTCTCATCCAAGATATTTCAGATACAAGTTCAGATGGTGAAGAAGATTGCAATCCAGATATTGCAAAAGAAAAGGAGAATGAGAATGTAGGTACTGATTTGTCATGGTTGATGACTGAGGCGGAAAAAAAGAAAATTGATGACACCATTAATATGATTGCTAGGGGACTTGTGGACGAGGATTCCGGTCCGTCTATGAATGACAGTATAGAACATAGGAGTGAGGAACATATGCACTATGGGTGTTCGGACGATGAGGACTCGGATGAGGTCTCGGATGAGGAAACTGAGAAGAGCAGTGACAACCCTCCAAAAGGTATGAATTTTCAGTTTGCATTTAAATTCCACATTGGTTTAAAATTTCAGATGTCATTTAAATTTATGTTTTGTAATATGTGCTTTCATCCAAATCAGGAATAGCCGATGATTTCTTCCCTCATACATTCTATTATTCAGCGGATGAAGATCAATCAGGTTATGATGAAGAAGCTCAATCCGATGATGAAGAAACATAATCTGGTGATGAAGATATTAGTGAGGATGATGTGATTCATGAAGATGAATCTACCCATGACCGTAGAGCACGTGGGGATGAGCAGTTCCAACAAGCTGATGCTGAAGCAGCTGCGTTTTGGAAGATAACTGATGACTCTGACGAAGAGATGTGTGAAGAAGTCCCAATATATGATGGCAGTGATGGGTACATAGACTGTACCCTAGAATTAGGAAAGAGGTACAAGAACGCAGCCGTGTACCGTTTGGCACTAATGAGTTACGCCGCAAAGAGGAAGATTGAATATCTGTTTATAAGGAATGATGCAACAAAGATTTCAATAGTTTGTTTGGCGAAGAACTGCCGATTCAAGGTCTACGCATCGAAGTCAAGGATTGGAGGTTATTTTGCAATCCGATACCTGTTTCCTGAGCATGACTGCCCGACATTGAGGACCAATCGGTCCGTCAAGTCGACGTTTCTAGCAGCTCGATTCTTGCCTTACATTCGAAGACATATAACTGTTACAAGGAAGGAGTTAGTCGCCGAAATTGATCACGAGTTGCAGATTGCGGTAACAGGAAGTCAAGCATATAAGGCCATAAGGGTCGCTCAAAGACTGATACATGGCGAAGTTGAGAGACAGTTTGATCGGATACACGACTATTGTGCAACTTTGGAAGCTACAAATCCCGGCACCAGATGTAAGGTGTCACCAAGTATGACCAAGACCATGTAGAGAGGTTCCAACGTGTTTACGTACGGTTTGAGGCACAAAGGCGAGGTTTTGTGGATGGATGTCGTCCATACGTCATGATGGATGGTTGTCACCTTAAGGTATTAACCTTTTGTTCTTAAACTTTAGTTTTTTTTGGCACTTATTTAAGTTGTTCCATAACCTTATATTTATTTCTGTACTTGCATTTATTTTCTTGAAGGGAGATTATGGTGGGCAAATGCTGGCAGCTATTGGATACGATGCCAATGAACAGTTCTTCCCAATCTGTTTTGCTGTAGTCGAAATAGAAAACAAAGCAACCTGGAAATGGTTTATTGAAGAAATGTTCACAGACTTTGGCCATGATAATGAAAGGGGGTGGGTCTTCATGACCGACAAGCAGAAGGTAAGTCTTGTTTGCTAATCGTTTCCTAGTGTAGTGTCATTGTTGCTTGCTAATAACATATGGAATTTGCATTTGTAGGGCCTTGTTGAAGCCTTGAATGATATTGGGAATGTTGAGCACAGATGGTGCATGCGGCACATGGCAGACAATTTCCAGAAGGATCACAAAGGTGAGGAGTTGAAGAACAAATTGTACAAGCTATCATGGAGTGTTACAGAAAGGGAATATGAGAGAAGGTTGGAGAAGCTGAGAGTCCTCAACCCTCGAGCAGCAGGTTGGGTTGCTGCAAGACGGCCTCAGGAGTGGGTCAAGGCTTTTTTCTCCGAGCGAGCAAGATCTATAATTCAAGTCAATAACCTCGCTGAGTGCTTCAATGCATGGATACTACCAGCTCGGGGTCTGTATGTGATTCCCATGATTGATTGGATACGGGTGAAGCTGATGGAGATGTTCTATGAGAGGGGGACTGCCCTCGATAATTACAATGGCCCTATCTGCCCGAAGATCCAACTCGAGCTCGAGAAGAACAAGGCCCTAGCTGCCAACTGTCGTGCACGGCCTAGTGGAGGTCCAATGTATGAGGTGCAATGGCTGACACCTAATGCCACCAAAACTTACCAATTTGTTGTGAACTTGAGTTCTCGCACATGTAGTTGCAGGTACATATATTTCAGCTTCTGTACTTCATGACTTGATCAATTCCTTAATTCTTAATTTGGGTACATGGACTTGCTTAATTCCTTGTTTTTTGTAGAGACTGGCAGCTCTCAGGTATCCCTTGTCATCATGGAATTGCGGCAATAAGGTGCACCCCCAACTTGCCAGAAGCTTATGTGCATAAGTATTTTACACTTAGCACATACAAGAGCATCTACCAGGGTCAGATATTCCCTTTAGGCAGTGAGAGGGATTGGGTTGTCAGTTCCAGGGCCCCTCCACACCCACCAATTGTCATGAAGGCACCTGGAAGGCCTAAGAAAAAGAGGGTGAAGGGAGCTAGCGAGAAATTAAGAAATCCCTACAAGTCTGTCAGGGATCCAGGACATCAAGTATGTGGTCACTGCAAGGAATACGGCCACAACAGAAGGACGTGTCCTCGTCTCAGGTCTGTCCCGGTTGATCCTAAAGAACAGCGTAGAGAGAAAAACCGAATATATATGCGAAACAAAAGAGCTGCAGCTGCAGCTGCTGCTGCGACCCAAGACACTGCTGGTAGCAGCCGAAATGCTGGTGGCCCTAGTAAGAAGAGGAAGACAGCCTCAGAAGCTCACTTAACTGGCCCCGAATTGGACCGTATTGAAAGAAGTCGGAATGCAGCCATAGCAAGGCTGAAGACTAGGAAGCAGCGAACATTGGAGATACGCCAAGAACATCATGAAGAGGTATTACACTTAATGACAAGTTTGCATTTCAATTTCAATTTTTTTTACTCGCCTCGAAGAATGATGGTTTAATATACCCCAGGCCTCGAGACCATCTGGAGTTGGTGTTGCCCAAGAGGAACTCAATGCTGCCCGTGAAGCTAATCTGGTAAGAACCACCAATATGTGTTGTCAAAATTCTCATTCTGTGTTTGTCATTTGGTGGTTCCTTGGTTTAACATTCATCTGTCAATTCTTGGTGCAGCCTGAAATGGAAAGGTTCCGGTCAAACAGGTTTGGGGGGCAAATCTATGTCCGTCGTCGTCGTCGTCCTACAAGATGAATGGAGTTTAGGGAATACTTTTGTCTAACTTTTGTTTTTTGGAGTTTTGCTACTATGTAATGGGCAAACTCAGCAGTTGATAACCTATTTGTTCAAATAGGATATCAACTACTATGTGAACTGATGACTTGAATTATGCTACTGCTACTGAAAACGTGTTTATGTCTTTAATGGAAATGAATGGTTTATGATTTGAGTTGAATGATTTTTTACAGGATGAAAATGCATGGTTTATGATTTGAGTTTTACCATTTTGTACAGGATGAATACGAATGGTTTATGCGTTCAGTTCAATGGTTTATGCTTCTGTACAGGATGAATACGAATGGACTGAATAATGTGTACGGACCAATAGTATTGTGGGTTAACTTCAGTGTAGTATTTAGTTCAGTGGACAAAACTTTAGTGCATTATTTAGTTTTGTGGGCACAACTTTACTGCATTATTTAGTTTTGTGGGCAAAACTTGGTGCACCATTTAGATCTGTGGGCAAAACTTCATTGCATTGTCTAGTTTTGTGGGCAAAACCTGAAAGTGACCAAACATAATACACATATAAAGTAATTTTCATATTGCATTCTTCTTCTCCTTGCAAGTCAATAACCTTTATCATTGATATCCCATAATTCATTTTCTCCTTGCATTCACAAAAATCAGGTACATATAATTCATTTTCTCCTTGCATTCACAATAACCATTCAACTCAAATTTCAAATATGTTTACAATGTCATCCACAGTAAACCAAAAACAACATAAGATATGACTAACAACTGTAAAATCCTATTATTGAATTTCTTTGCACTTTCCAATTTCTGCTTCAACTTCATGTTCTTCATTTTCAGCTTTTGTTTTCCCTCATTCATCTTCAATTTCATTCTTCTAAGATCTTCCTCCAGATTTGTCTTCACCTCCTCCAATTC
>JAYMTN010001754.1:0-12198 GCA_036897425.1 Erodium trifolium
ACTTAGGCGCCATCACTTTCCTGAGCTCTAGCACTTTCCCGGGGTAGAGCTCGGGAACGGGCCATCATTCGATGCCGATCATACGATTGTGGGTCCCCCTGGCCCCGACTAGACAGTCGTAGGCCAATTAAACTCAACGAGCCTGAATGTATTATAAGTGGACGCGTTTGGAGGAGGAAATCCTCGTGAGTGCATGGTTGAATTATTCAGAGGACTCGATCTATGAGGCAGACAAGACGTGCCATCGTTTCTAGGATAACATTAAGAAAGACCTTTCCATCATAACCCAACAAACCGCGGAGATAGAGTGCACAACGAAGAACTGCAAACACCATTGGAGTGTGACGAACAACAAAGTGAAGATGTTTCATGGATGCTGGTCCAAGTTCAAGCACATCTACTTGAGCGGTCATTCTGACGACCAAATCATGGCCGACACCGAGTAGGAGTATTTCGAGAAGTACAAGCATGTGTTCGCATGGAAGCACAGGTGAAACATAGTGAGAGAGAAGCCTTGTTGGAAGCGCCGATTTTAGAACGAGTTCTCCACGACCATCGTCGAGTTCATCGACACTAGTAGATGTCTCACCCCAAGGACATCTTCCATGACCATGCCAAATTCTGATATGTATATTCTCCCTGCTACCACTGAAGAGGTCGATGAGGGATTTTCAGAACCCGTACGCAGTCGCCGGCTTGAGGTCCAAAATGCGGGAAAGGCGATGAGGGCATAAGATAAATGCAAGGGACATGCCAACGTGACACTCGACCCGAAGTTGACCAAATCATGATATTGCATTGACATAGTTGTTAAATAATACACAAGATTTAAGTGATAACATTGCTTATTTATCAATTTGAAAAACTATAAACAAACTCGTAAAAATATTAGTATTAATAAACTAGTGTACGGTATGAAGTGAAAAATGGAGAATTGAAGTAAGCATAGAAAATGGAGAAGTTGAAGAAAGGTTTGTATTTTTAATATTTTACAGTAGCAGTGGCGGTGGTTAATCATCAAAGCTCTCTTTTTTATGCAAGCGTGGGTATAAATGCAGCACCTTTGCCGTTACCCATCTCCTTCTTTTTTACTCTCCTCTTCAAATTTCTCAGCTTTTCTCACACTTTCCTTCTCCTCCAACACACTCTCTCTCTCTCGATTTCTCCTTGTGTGTTTGTGTTGACTTTGGCAGTGTACAGCTACAGAAGCAGTACCTAGCTGTGGTGGTCCGTGGAGGAGCCACTGAGCAACGAACGAGAAAGGGGCCAAATTGAATAGGAGCTTTTGAGTGAAATAAAAGCTTCAATGGAGGGCAGAGAGCTGAAAGTAGCTCAGAATCTGAAATGGGTATCTTTTTCTTGCCACTTTTAGTTGAGTTTCTCTCTGATTCAGAGCTTGGTCTGCTGCTCCTCTGACTAGGGTTTTGAATGGGTTTATTTATTATGCTGAAATCAATGTTCCTTGCTTAATTGGCTGCCCCAAGTTACTCCTTTGGAACACTGTTCTTTTCCTCTTTGCCCCTTTACTGTGCTACTTCATCTTCAACCTCAGTTGGGTTTGTACTTTGGAGATGTGGGAACTTATGATCTTTGGTACCCTCTAGTTTGTGCTGTTGTGGCTGTAGGTAGCTTCATAGAATTCACATGGCTTCCTTTCTTTGGGGTTGATTTGACTGAGCTCTTGTGTGGAAATCTCTTTCAATTCTTGTGGGTTTGTAGAAACATATATGTGAAGTTGTTAGTACTTGAAATATGCATATGGGTTTGGAGATTTAAGTACTTTTTGTTTTCCCCATTTCTGGTTCTTGCTTCCTGGTTGAGCAATTAGGGCTTGTTGAGAGAAATCCTACTTTAGGCTTCCTGGTTAGAACCTCAGACTTGTTGAGGGATTGATTAATCAAACAATTCTTGAGGGAGGTGTTTTGTAATAGCTCACTTTTGACATGGGTGACAAGGAAGGTTTTGAGTTGGAGAAGAGAAATGAGGACCCCATGAATTACCAATCACCTAGTTTGCCATCGGATTGGCGATTTAGTGCCTCCAATCTCTCGGGTGTGTCCTTAGGCGTGATTCCACCTAACAATCAGATGGGTTCTTCTTCTTGCTCCACTGCTTCAATGGTGGACTCCTATAGCCCTACCCTTTGGGACCACCCCACCAATTCACAAATCTTGGGTTATGACACCACAAGCCCTTTGGGCACAATGGGGATGAGAAAGGCCTTTTTGAGTCCTCTAAATCCAATGCTGAAAGGAGGCCTTTTCTTGCCCGGGATGGTCCCTCAGAGCCTGTCTCAGTTTCCTGCTGACTCGGCGTTCATTGAGCGCGCTGCCAGGTTCTCAAGCTTCAATGGAGGGAGCTTCAGTGACATGGTGAACCCTTTTTGCATCCCCGAACCTATGGCTCCTTACTCCAGGGGGGATCAAGAGGTTTACGTTGGAAACGGGTTGAAATCGGTTCTTGGCGGGCAATCTCAAAAGAACGAGCTCAATGTGAGTGAAGCTTCCAAAGAACATAGTCCTATGAAGAATGACAGTGTAGTGAGATCTCATGAAGAAGAGAAGCTTGGTGGGTCTGGTAACGAGTCTGATGAAGCTGAGTTTAGTGGTCAAGATGATTCAAATCCAAATCCATTGGAGGGTGCTAAGGAGGTTGGCCCGAAGAAGAGGAAAAGAAGTGGGCAGGTATCATAAACCCGTCCCTTGAATCTCGAAGGTATAATTGCAAAAAAATTACCCGTAGGTATCCACTTCTTGCAATTTGTAGCTCTCTACTTTGCAGATTGCAAAAAAGTGTCCTAAACTTGTCTTTTTGTTACACTTTATATAAATTTGTTTCAAAATGATGATTTTACCCTTGAAAATTTAATTTAAAAAATAATAATTAAAGAACAAAAAATCCAAATTTTCACATCCCTTGAATTTCTCTCTTTGCAATAGACAAAGAGGATTAAAATTAAGGGATGAGAAATTTTGAATTTTTTGTTTTTTACTTACTATTTGAAGTAAAATATAAATCATAAGGGTAAAATCATCATTTTGATACAAATGGCAACAAAAAGACAAGTTCAGGGTACTTTTTTGCAATTATCAAAGGAAAGGGCTACAAATTGCAAAAAGTGAATACCTTGGGGTACTTTTTTGCAATTATCCCAATCTTTAACAATGCTTTATTTGTTTCTTACCCAATCTTGTAATGTCCTTCTGTAGGACACTGAGCTTGATAAATCCGAGGAAGCCTCTCGAAAACCCGATGAATCTGCAAAAGATAAGGCTGAAGCTCAACAGAAAGCTGACCACAACCCGGCTAAAGCATCGGATTCGCCAAAAGAAGACTACATTCATGTCAGAGCAAGAAGAGGCCAGGCGACGAACAGCCACAGTCTTGCTGAGAGGGTATGATTTTCAGCATAAACGATCTTAATTCTATCGAAAATCCGGGTTTGAAGGAATCAATTTTTATTACAGGTTCGAAGGGAGAAGATCAGTGAGAGGATGAAGTTTCTTCAGGATCTTGTTCCTGGTTGCAGCAAGGTTAGTTTGTTAGAATTGTTACTTAAGATATGACCGAGTCTAATCTTCTTCATAAACTTACATGGATAATTGCAAAAAAGTACCCCGAGGTATTCATTTTTTGCAACATGTATCCCTCTTCTTTGATAATTGCAAAAATATATCATGAACTTGTCTTTTTGTTGCAATTTGTATGAAAACGGCGATTTTGCCCTTACAATTCAGATTTAAAAAAATTCCAAACTTTTCGTATCCTTTATTTTTGTTCCTCTTTGTGCCATGCAAAGAATAAGAAATTTGGATATTCTGTTCTTTAATTATGATTTTGATATTTTTTCCAAGGGTAAAATCGTCATTTTGAAACAAATTTATTGAAAGTGCAACAAAAAGACAAGTTCAAGATACTTTTTTGCAATAGGCTACAAGTTGCAAAAAGTGAATACCTCAGGGTGCTTTTTTGCAATTATCCTTAACTTAAAAGTTATTTTATCGAGTTAACAACACAAAACGATCGGTTTGTGCAGGTTACTGGCAAGGCAGTGATGCTAGACGAAATCATAAACTACGTACAATCGCTGCAACGACAAGTGGAGGTATGGGAAGAATATCATTTTGAAGATCTACATCTCTAATGTATAGGTTGATAATAGGTTACTTTAATTCCTTACAAAATCCGGTTTTTTGTTCAGTTCTTGTCCATGAAACTTGCAACTGTGAATCCCCGGCTGGATGTGAATATCGAAGGGCTCCTAGCAAAAGACGTGAGTGATATACTTGTAGATATTTGGGGTAATCTTAAATAAGCATACTAAATTTGTCACATTTCTCACTTAAGTACACTAATTTTCAAATTTTCTCATCTACTTTTTTTTTCACTTTCACAATAATTTAGGGAAATCGAACAAAAGTATCCATGTACTGTCAGTTTCTTTTATTTATCACTGTAAAGAAAATTATTACAAATTAATTTTTCGAGGAGAACCTCGTAATGAAGTGGAAAATCAAGCCATGATTCATCTGATGCAAGGGTATTTTTTTGTCATTTATTACCCAAATAGATTGAAAGTTCAGTATGGTGTAGTAAAGTGAGAAATGTGACAAGTTTAGTGTATTTATGTGAGATTGTCCCTAGATTTAGGGATAATCTCACGAAAGTACACTGAACACATTTATCACTTGATTGCACCTGACTTTCAAATTTTCTAATTTCACTCTTTTTTCGTAATAGCAGACAAAAATACCCCTCCAACAATTTATGGAATTTGGAAAAATTTGATGGTTACAAAAAGTGACATATTTGTCATTTATTAATTATTACCAAATAGATAAAAAATGAGAAAATTTGAGAGATCAGTATAATTAGGTGAGAAAACTTGAAAATCAATGTACCTAAATGAGAAAGGTGACAAGTTCAGTGTACTTTTACGAGATTATACCAGTTTCCTTAGGCGTATGCTTTTAAGCATTTTGTACGTCTCTCTTCTGATCCATTGAAATGACCACAGGTACTTCACTCACGACCCGGGCCTTCATCGTCACTTGGGTATGCTCCGGATATGCCTATGGCTTATCCCTTGTTACATCCTTCTCAACTGGGATTGATTCAAGCCGGTGCTCATGGCATCGGGAGTTCTAATGTACTCCGAAGAAACATTAATCCCCAGTTGACGAGTCAGGTATTTAGCAAGATGTTCGATGAAACTTGCTTTAATCAGCGCAAACTCTTCTAGATTTGGTCTGATAATTGTTTTAACGAATTTGGCAGCATGTAGCGAACATGTGGGAGGATGAGCTGCACAATGTTGTCCAGATGAACTTCGGTACCAGCGCACCACTTAGCAGCCAAGAAGTGAACGGTATGATTTTTTCTCAAATAAGTTGCTCCCGTTTTGTAGCCGTTTTTTTTTGGATAGTTGCAAAAAAGTACTATGGGGTATTCACAGTTTGCAATTTGTAACCTGCTTCTTGGGTAATTGCGAAAAAGTGCCATGAACTTGTCTATTTGTTGCACTGTGTAAGTTTGTATCTAAATGACGATTTATCCCTTTAAAAATAATAAAGTGAAAGACAAAAATCTTGAATTTCCCCTTTCTTATTTTCTTCCTCTTTTGTATGTCCAAAGAGAGAGAAAATTAAGATATGTGAAAATTCTGGGTTTTTTTTGTGTTTTACTTATTATTTTTTAGATTTAAAATTTGAAGGAAAAATCGTCATTTTGAATCAAATTTAAGCAAAGTGTAACAAAAAAAGAAGGTCATGGCACTTTTTTGCAATTACATAAAGAGGGCTACAATTTACAAAAAGTAAATACTTCAAAGTACGTTTTTGAAATTGTCCCTCTTTTTTTAAGGTTATATTATAGGGGTAATATTAATAACACACCCTCCACAACCATTTAATTTCAAAAATACATTGTAGAGGTGCAATTTACAAAAAGTAAATACTTCAGAGTACATTTTTTAATTGATCCCTCTTTTTTAAGGGTAATGTTATTAACACACCCTCCACGGCTGTTTAATTTCAAAAATACATTGTAGAGGTGTTGTCGTATCAGAAACATACTGTCACCAATTTCTCATATATACAAAAAACCACTGACTTCGTTAGTTTTCTAACGATTCCGTTAATTTGGGTCACGTTTTTTGTGCTTGACTTTACATATTTGCACGAAGGTTTTGACGTCGTTAGGCAAAATTACCCAAGTCAGTGGTTTTTTGTATTTATGAGAAATTGGTGACAATGTGTTTCTGATATGACAACACCTCTGCAGTGTGTTTTTGCAAATCGAAGGTCATCGAGGGGTTGTTTTCAACGTGTCCCTGTCGAGATTTGGACTTTACTTGCTTATGTAGAAGCAAAAAAGCACGAAACCAACTTAACTTGTACCTGGTCTCAAGGATCCAAGTTCAAATGCTTGTTGGACAAACAAGCTTTGGTACTGTTGTAGCCTGATTATCGAGTTCTCTTATGCACTTGCAGAGACTGCGACACCGGGCCAAATGAAAGTTGAACTATAGGTGATTTTGTTTAGTTTATCTCCTAATCAGCAGCTCCGCGCTTCCTACCTCAACAAGATGATGATAAAGCTCGTTCTGTTTGAAGACCACATTGACTTGAAGCTCCTTTGATTGGTAGGAGGATCCGATATTTCTTCGTTCTGGCTACAAATACTATATATGTGGAGAGGAGTGAGATTTCATTATGTTATTGAATAAGTGTAATGTTTTGTGTAGTTCAAAGAATGTGTATAGATTGATAACTCTTCTGATCTTAATGACATAGGAGAAAGAGAGAAACTTAAGTCTCATGAATCTGAACTCTGTGGTAGCTAGCTTGAAAGGAGATAGCAATGAGAAAATGAAAATCATGGGATTGATGTTTTTGTTACTTTACAAGGTTGTATCTCTTGAATCATGAGTACACATGTTTTCGTTTTTTAGAGAGGTTCGTAAATAAAATATCTCGACGTATTTATTTTTGTAGTTAGTAAGTTTTAAGAGAACCATTGTTGCGAATCTCTCACTTTCCTCTAGCAATATCATCCCTCAAACAAATTCATTTGCTCTTAAGAAGGCAAGAATCTAAGACTCCAAAAAGGTTTTATCGACGATTTTGGAGTGAAGCAATTTTCGAAGAACCATTTTTTTCATTTTTCAAGAGCTCGGTTCTCCAAACTCCGGTCACCTACCGGAAATTTCCGACCATCTTTGCCAACCTCTCACTTCCCTCTAGTTATAGAATTTATCAAAAAAGATCATTGGCGTTTCAAAAGGCAAGAATCAAGGCTCCAAAGAAGCTTCATCGACCATTTTAGAGTGAAGTAATTTTCGGAGAACCAATGTTTCTTTTTTCTAAGAACTCGGTTGTCCCAGTTGTGGTCGCTTCCCGGAGAGCTCGGACACTCGCTGCAAAGCTTTCACCTTCTTCTAGATAGAGCATGCATCGAACAAAATAATTGGTGCTTAAAAAGACAAAAATTGAAGGTCCAAAGAGGCTTCATCAACCATTTTGGAGCGAAACAGTTTGTGGAGAACTATTGTTTCATTTTCGAAGAGCTCAGTTCTCCCAGCTCCGGTTACCTCCCGACGAGCTCAAACCCTCGTTGCAGAGTTCTCACTTGCTTTTAGCAAGAGAATCGCTTTGCCAAGGTCACCGGAGCATAAAAAGAAACGGATCGAGGCTCCAAAGAAGCTTCATCTACCATTTTGAAATGAAGCAATTTTTGGAGAACCGTTGTTACACTTTTCAAGGGATCGGTTCTCCCAGCTCCGACCATCTCCCGGCGACCTCAAACAATCGTTGGGAAGCTCTCACTTTCCTCTAGTTAGAGCATCTTTCGAACAAGAACATTGGTGCATAAAAAATTAAGAACTGAGGCTCCAAACTGGCTTCATCGACCATTTTGGATCAGTGAAGCAAATTTTGGACAACTCTCATTTTTCAATAGCACGGTTCTCTAATCTCCGACGGCTTCCTAGCGAGTTCCCCAAGCTCTCCGGTCACCTGCCGATGAGTTCCGGAAATCGTTTCGAAGCTCTCACTACCATCTAGCAAGATCATCCATCGAATAAGATCATCGGTGCTTCAAAAAGAAAGAATCGAGGCTCCAAAGAGGCTTTATCCACCATTTTGGAGTGAAGCAATTTTCGGAGAAGCATTGTTTCATTTTTCAAGAGCCTGGTTCTCCTAGCTCCGACCACCTCCCTGTAAACTCTGACCACCGTTGCAAAGCTCTCACTTTTCTCTAGCTATAGCATCTCTTGAACATGATCACTGGGACTTAAAAATGCAAGACTCAAGGCTCCAAAGAGGCTTCACCATCCATTTAGGAGAGAAGCAATTTTTTGGAGAATCTTTTTTTCATTTTCAAGAGCTCGGTTCTCTCAGCTCTGGCCTCCCCTTGGACAGCTCTAACCATCGTTCCGAAACTCTCACTTTTCTCTAGTTAGATCATTCCTTGCACTAAACCATTGAGGCTTAAAAAGAGAAGAATCGACGGTCCAAAGAAGCTTAATCCATCATTTTGGAGTGAAGCAAATTTTGGAGAAGCATCGTTTCATTTTTCAAGAGCTCGGTTCTCCAAGATCCGGCTACCTCCTGACGAACTTGGACTACCGTTGCGAAGCTCTCACTTTTCTCTACCTAGAGCATCAATTGAACAAGATCATTAGTGCTTAAAAAGGCAAGAATTGAGGCTCCAAAAAGCCTTCGTCCACCATTTTGAGTGAAAAAGAACCATTGTTTCATGGCTTTAGAACTCACGTTTCATATTTTATACCAATTATTTAACCATTACTATTCCATTTGTTTGAATAATTGTTTCATTTTTCTGAACTAGTTGTTTTATTTTTGTGAACTAAGTGTTTTAGTCATTTATTTGAACTACGTTTTTCATAGTGTTTCATTTTTCATAATGTTTCTTTGATCAAGAAGTCATGTGACTTCTACACCAAGAAGTCACATAGCCGCCATCAAGATAAATACTTTTGTCATTCAAGTTTCCAATGTGGATGAATATTGTTGACAAAATATTCCAATCTTGCGGATCTTTCTAGATCCGGATTAACACCCAAGTAAAACCGAATCTTGAATAAACTAAACAAATTACATTTTCCACAAAATCGTCAGGCATGACAAAACATTGTTCACTCAATACTCCATAATTGATGACCTGATTGATTCTTCTTGATCGCGTCGTTGGTTCTGAATCAGATTAACATAAAAACGGTTAATCAATAAGAAACGACGTGGTGTAACACACGTCAAGTAAGTGGTTCTGATCCTCGTACCTGTAATTGAGAGCATATCTCGAGGACTTCAGCGGGGGGCGCCCAGTCGCCAAAGTTCCTCTCGATGAATTGATACGCAATGCCACTCTTGCCACTCCCGACTATGAATAGCCCTCCCTTGATCTCGCCTTCTCCCTTGAAGTTCTGCTCCAATCCCATCGCTTTCGCCCTCCTATAATTGGCAATGGCTCGAGGGTTGAGGACGAAACCCGATAAGAACTTGTCCTTCATCAATGTCCCGCCGCCTAGCGCCTTGAAGAACTCCATTCGTTGGTCGAAGATCACGGCCCCTCCCCAATACCGGGGCCAGAAATCCTTAACCTGATCGTCAAGATGTGTAACGTGTCATGCAAGAAATGGTAATTTTGGGAAAGGTTTGGTTGTGGTACCTCCGACTCTATGTGTTGGTGAATCACCGCAAAGAGTTGAATCCCCATTGCGTCGAATAAGGGCTTCTTTGCGTATAGTTGATGCGCTTCGGCTCGGCACATGATGCACCTGCTCAAATCAAGACCACATTAGATATTACATGATGCACTTGTTAATTCGGGCGAATGATTCATCGTCCAGACAATTCGTCTTGTTTTGACCATAATTCAATTAACGGTTACTTTCGTCCGACCACTCAGAAGTCGTTATGTACTGGGTTTTGCAACCAGGGCTAATCCGACTGTACAACTGTTTCAATTCGCTCAACTTTTCAGTTTCTCCCTCCTCGAATATTACGGTACTTGAGACAATTAGTTCAGGCTGGACTCAAAAGCGGTTATAACCAGGGCTGGTGGCCTACTTTGGCTAGCCCGACCGTGGAACTTTTGGCTCATTATTTTTCAATTTCTCTCTCCTAAAAAAATATGTTAATTTGATTCAGACTTGACTAAAAAACAGTTATATACGCGTTTTTGAAATTAATCAGGGCTAATAGTCTACTTTGGCTAATCCGACAGTGGAACTGTTTTAATTGGCTCAGTTTTTTTAGTTTCTCTCTCCTCAAAAGTTACGTTAGCTTGTACTATCAGTTCAGACCGAGACGCTCCAAACTTAGAGTCTCGTGCACTTAGTTAGGACTATTAGCTTGGACGGGACTAATCCCATTGGAGATGTTCTAAAGTAAGAGTCTCCTGCACTGGACCGACCAGTATATAAACGACACGAAAGCGTCGAGGAACTTACCCTAGGCGCCGGATGCACAAGAGAATGGCCGGTTTGTGGCGCCACAAATCCGACGCCTTCATCGGAGGCGTCTTCCCCTCCACCAACCTCTCCATCCCAATCTTATACTCCGGAGTAAGCTTCTGCACGGACACATTCTCAATAGAAGAATAAGGCGCAACGCTATCAACCACCGTACACGCCTCAACGCACCCGCACAACCTCGGCTCGGAGTCCTCGGCCGCGACAATACCCTTGAACACATACCCTTCCTTGATCTTGAGCTCCGACATGGATTGCTCGAACGACTTGTCCCCGAACCTGAAACTCCTCGCCGGAGACCTCGTCATGCTCGGAACCTTCCTAGAATTGTGAATTGTGTTGGTCCTCGAGACTAGTCTCTTGGGAGGGATTGGTTTGGGGAATGGGGCCGCACAAGCTGTGGTGCGGTCCATGAAACGGGCTATGTGGCCTCTCCGCATGGCGAATTGTGAGCTGAGGTCGCCGCTGCTCAGGTTGAGAAGCTCCGGCAGGCACTTGCCGGAGGCCTCGAGCCGGTCGCCGTATTGCATCAGCGCACGGTCGTGGAGGTATGACCGGATCTCCAGCGCGTCCTGAACCATGAAAGGTGAAGAGCACACATGTATAAGGGTATGTTTCGGTCGGTCGGTCGGTTTTTTACCGGTTTTCGGTCTGAATCTTTAAAAGAAAACCGAAAAAATATACATTTCTGGAGTGTTAAAAAATTTATAGAATAAAATTATTCAACATATATTTAGATTTAAAGATGCAAATCTAAGATTCAAACAGTTTAAAATTTAAACAAAATCATAATATAAACTAAATAAATCGAATAATCCCAACACAAACCATTATATAAATTCCAATATTTTCAACAAAAATATGTTATGGTCTTATTTCAATCGATTTTACTTGTTTTTCTATTCTGGATTGATTGATCTTGATAATATTTTCGGTTTGGTGGTTATTATGCTCACCCCTGATAACACATTGTTAAACGGAAGCATGTCACGTCTTGGTTGGTGTGCAATATTGATAACTAGTTGAATACGATAAAAGTAAATGATATGTGAAAGTTAGTACAATTACTTTTCGAAAATAAAACAAGTAGGTGCACACTCGAAAATGTAATAGAAACTCAAAACAATTCTGATATCATGTTCAAGTTCGATCAAACCCAAAATAGTTTAAACGGGTAAATAGAAACATCAATATGCATATCGAGCGATTACTAAATACACACTCTTTGCGCTCGATAACATAACAACGACGAACCTTTTGTTGTTGAGACATGTTTATGGAGGCCATGTCCTCGGAATCCATGATCTTTAACGTTGGCACGTCTTCCCAACCTTCGTTCAACAGTGTCGGGAGCAAATCCCTCAGAGCTCCATTGCCAACGAAATCGTCCATCGAAAAGGAAGCCATTTTTTCGTGGAAACGAAGAATGGACTCTCAATTTTTGAACATTGCACATAAATAAGAACATAGTTGCCTTAAAAACACTATGGTTTTGAAACTGTCAATGATTTGACAAAACATCCGAGGAAGAGTAAGACATGTGCTAAAAACAAACACTTCGGACATCGAAAATGGTAGAGAAAGAGTCCGAAGATACCAGGCTGTCGGACAAATTGCCGGCCAAAACTTACGAATAATTTTTCAATTATGAGACCGAGACTAACATGTTGACCAGGGGCGGAACCAGGAATTTATTTCGGGAG
>JAYMTN010001755.1:0-12195 GCA_036897425.1 Erodium trifolium
CGCACCCAGAGAAGTAGCTTCATCGTACCCCAAACTGATTTGAGGTATAACCAAACCCAAATCTCTTCATCCCCTCTCGATTTTCTCGACCTTCCATTTTTAATCAGCAATACTACTTGTTCCTTTGATCTATGGATAAATTATCCAAGGTTGTGTTTTAAAAAGAAAATAAAAGGAAGGTTGATAGGTGAATTCTGTTGGGTTCCCTTTATGGCAAAACTAGCACCTTTTGCATGCAACTTTTTTTTTTTGATCAACAAGGCAATAATGAATTAATAATACCTCTTTTGAGGTAAAAGAGATACAATATCAAAAGAAACAGACCAACCAAAAACCCAAACTACAGGGGAACAAAATGGAAAAAAACAACACAAGTGCTACAAATCCTATACAAAGAGGACTAGCACAACCCCAAAAAAACCCGAACCATCACCACAACCAGATGGACATAACAGTTCACCAAACCATATGTAATAAATTGCAGAACCACAGCCCCACATGCAACTTGCAACCCAAGTAACAAGAAACACTCCCCAACAACAACTCCCCACTAACCTTGATCCATGAAGCTCCCCAAAACTTACAGCAGAAGAGAAATTAACAGAGAAATACCCCAGTACATTAACACCAAAATGAACAACCACTGCAAAAAAAACCAAGCCAACTGCTCGAGACTGCAAAACTACAACCCCACAAAAACTTGCGCCTCAAGAAATAGGGAACCCTCCCCAACGTCAACTACCTACAGAACCTTGAACCTTGAAGATCACTTCCACATTAAGCCAACCACAAACTCCTTTTGCAGACCTCTCAAGACTCCCCACATCGACCAAGTCCAAAAGGGGATATCTTTAGCCTTTAGCCCCAAGTTGTGCAAGCCTTTAAGGCAGTAGACCATAACTGATAAGAGAAGAAGGTCTTGGCCTGTTGAAATTTGGACCATTACAGAGCATAAGCCTGATGGACAATTTTGCTGAAAATTTCTGCGATAGAGCTAATGACTCCATTGAAAACTCTATTATTCCTAGCCAGCCAAAGTTGCTAGCAGACAATTTTAATAAGATTCCCCCAAGAAGACTTAAACTTGTGACTGAGCATGAATCTCCAAGAGGAAAGGATAGCCTTAACTGATTTTGGAATTACCCAAACCAGTCCCCGCCACTGAATAACTGCAAACAAACTTGCCAAGCACTTGGACAAAAAAGAAGGATATGGGAGCAGTCCTCAAAATCCCAATTGCACACAAGGCAGATTAACTGATCTAAAGATAATTGTAGTCCTCTCTGCTCCAAAAAAAACATTTAGAGGGGATGGCCTCGAGGCAGGCTAGCCAGCAGAAAGCAATGATTTTGGGAGCCACCTCTGGAGACCAAAGATTAACAGCCTAATCCATAATTTCCAACCGATAATTACCTTGCTGCGCAAGTAAGTTATAGAATTTTTTCACTATGAATCCATTCATGTCCCAAGTCCAATTGAGTACATCATAGAGCTGAGATAAGTGCACACCTTCAAGATTTTAAGCCAACATGTGTTCCTCTGGAACCTCTCAGCCTCTTGTATCTCTCCTTAACTTAAGATCTCAGAAGTCTCCATCCCAGGCCTCTGAGTCTAGCATTGATTTGGCTCGTGACAAAAGAAACACCCTGGGGAATAGAGATTTAAAAGCAGTGTTTCCCCACCAAATATCTTCCCAAAAGAATACCCTCTCTCCATTTTCAATTCTCCAATGCAGACTCATAGCTCCAAAGAAATGAGCAAATAAAGAATCTTTAAAGAGATCAATGATATTAGAGATAAAACATCACCTCCCTACTTGTGTAAAATGGGATAAGTCCCATTCATCTTCACTCTAACCCAATTTGTGACAAATGACAACTTTCCAGAGGGACCTCCTCTCAAGGGAAAACCTCCACAACCACTTAGCCAATAGAGCACAATTCATCAAAGATAAATTTTTGATCCCCAAACCTCCAAACATTTTTTCCTTACAAACATTTTCCCTTTTAACCTTGCAAAAGGATCTGGGGTTATCGTTCCCATGCCATAAGAATCTCCTTTGCCAACTTTCCATGCTTCTGATGACTCCCTTTGGGCCTTTGATAATGGAGAAGAAGTAGAGTGGAAGAGCTCCCAAAGTGGAGTTGATGACTGTTATCCTTCCTCCCAAGGATAGAAGCTTTGCTTGCCAAAGACCTAAAGCCTTTTTGAATTTCAGCAGGATTGGTTCCCAAGCAACCTTTCTCCTTGGATTTGCCCCCAAAGGATACCCTAAATAAGTAAAAGGTAGAGATCCTGAATGACAGTTTAAGATAGAGAGATGGAGGGCTTCTTCTTCATTATTGAGATTGAATGAGATGACTTGAGATTTTCCAAAATTTACAAGTTAGGCCAGATTTCATCTTGAACAACTGAAGAATGTATTTTGGATACTAGGAGTCTTGTGATGAAACTTGAATGAAAAATATTGTGTCATCTGAAAACGGAGATGAGTGATCACAGGCCCTGAAGTATGAAACTTGCTAAACTGGCTGCTTTCATTAACTGGTTTAAGCCTACTGCCATAAGAACAAAGAGTAAAGGGGACAAAGCACAACCTTGCCTTAGTCCCTTGTGCAACTGAAACTCTTGAGAGGGGGAGCCATTGATCAACACTGAAACTGAGTCATTGAAACAGGCCATCATCCACATTTTCCATCTAACTCCAAACCCAAATCTTGTTAGGATATTCATAGCATAGCTCCAACTGATGTTATCAAAATCCTTCTGAAAATCATCCTTAAAATGAGATCTTTTACTTTTGATTTCTTGAGAAAATTCACCACTTTAGAGGCTATCAATATTCCATCAACAATTTCCCTACCAGCAATGAAACATGTTTGCTCATCTCCTATCATAAAATCAATGAGACTTTTAAGCCTAGTGGCTAGTAGCTTTGAAAGAATTTTGTAAGGCCCTCTCTTTAAACCGATTGGCCTGAAGTCATCAAAGGTGAGGGGAGAGGCATTCTTGGGAATTAAAGTGATGAAAGAGGCATTGAGCCCTTTGCCAATCAGACCAGAATGATAAAAGTGATTGATGAACTTCAACAGATCTTCTTTAATTATTTTCCAACAGACTTGGAAGAACAGGAGAATGAAACCATCAGAGCCTGAGGCCTTATCTCCCTTACAAGCCATTACAGCTTGTAACACTTCTTCTTCTTCTTCAGTAAAAGACCTTTCTAACCATTCAGATTGCTCAAGAGTAAGGGAGGAAAAAGGCAGGTTATCCAAGTCTATATTTTGTGTTTCATAAACACTGAATCTTTTTTGGAAATGAGAAGCCACAACTTCTTTGATCTGGGAGGGAGTTGATACCAGTTGATCTTCCACACATATCTTTTTTTTTTTTTGCAGCTCCTTCGAAGTTAGCAAGTTTGTGGAAGAATTTTGAACCTTCATCACCATCCTCAAACCATCTCTTCCTGGCTTCCTGATTCCATAGTTTGGAGAGGAGCTTGTATTTGAGAATTAAGTGAGCTTTGAGGGCCCCTCTATGACTACATTTAACATCTGAGAGGTCTGTCTTTTACAATATGATCAGATTGTCTAGTGCTTAAGACAAGTCTTGGATTTGGGATTCTAAGAAACCAAAAAATTGGTGTTCAAATCCTTGAGCTCAACTTTAAGTACTTTCAACTTCATCCACAAACACATAATGAGGAAGGCTAGTGACTGAAAATAAATCCCAACTCTTCTGCACAAAATCAAAGAATCTAGGATCTTCTGTCCAAACATTATGAATCTAAAGGGTATTGGACCCCAATCCACCATTTCATAAAATAAAATAATAGGCTTGTGATCTGAGATGAATCTTGGGAGAGAACTTTGGGTGAGTGACTTAAAAACAGCCATAAAATCAATGGAGAAAAGAAACTTGTCTAGTCTTGAAGCTGAGGATCCTCGGCCAAACCAAGAAAATTTCCACCCTTGCAGGGGAAGATTAATCAGCCCCAAATTGGAAATTAGATTGTGAAGAGCTTGCATATCAGCAACATTGGCCCTTTGAGAGGATCTCTCTGAAACTGATAAGACAGTATTGAAGTCCCCTACAAGTAAAAGTAGCAGTAGGGAATTTGAGGTAGTGCATTCCTCAATTTCTTCCCAAAGTGATACTATGCCTGCTCTGGAACAAGGGGCATAAATATTGATGAAACAAACAGGTTTTTTAATCGATATGAAATTTCCTATCCAGATCAAAACTCCCTTCAACTTCTTGACCAAAGAAACAGAAAAAATCAACATATTTCCAAATAGAGATGATCCCTCATGAATTTCCTTATGCAGGAATAAAATCAGCCTCCCATTCCCAAGGAAGACCACAAGATCTGAGGAAGGTGTGAGATAATTTTTCTAACTTTTTCTCTAGAAGAAAAATCAAACTAAGAGCTTGCTTGTGCACCAAGTTACTGAGGCATCTCCTCTTTTGAGAGGAGGAAATCCCTCTCATATTGCATGAGAGGAATTTCATCTTTTCCTGATGGGAAGAGGAGTTGAGATGCCTGATGACCTTCGAGGAAGGCCCATCAGAGTACAGGTCTAAATTCACACAGCCATCATCTGAATCTGCCTCCAATTCCACATTCAGATTGGCCTTGTCCTTATCCTCCAAAGAACTTAACTGAAGTATGATAGCCTCTTCATTTACTTTAGCTTTGAGACCGATAGCTTTCCCAAAACCCCAGGCTCTTCTGGCTTCAGAATGCTCAAGCAAAAAATTGGGAGTAATTACCGAAGTAGATGCAGAAGTGGCCTGGTTGGAGGCTTAACTTTGGACCTTGTGATATAATCATGTGAGGGTTTTGATCTAGGTTTTTTTTTTCTCTTCTTGACTTTATAGGAGAATGGAGGTTTCTCTGGATGGTCTGACAGTCCAAGGAAGTTTGAGACCTCATTCACTTGATCTTGTAAAAAATAAGGAGCAATTTGAATATCTCCACTTTATAGGGAATTTAGGCCTTGTGGACCCAGTGATGGAGATTACTGATGTCAATATCCTTCAGCAAATCTGGGGCCATAAACGAAACAGCTTTGAAAGTCTGGTCAAAACTGTCAGTAAGGGATTGTGTCCCTTTAAGTAATAAATGTTCACCTAAACTTGTACTTTCTGTTAGCACTAAAGTAGAATCTGGTTGTGCACAAACCAGATTTTGACAAAGGTGTAACCAAGGCCTCCAAAGTTGCAGCTTGACTAGAAATTAATACTGTAGTGTTCTGATGATCCTGGTCAGGTATTGTACAGATGAAAGCTTCTAAGTCTTCTTCCTGGTTTGAAGAGTGTGGAGAATTAAGTGATTGTATGCTTGGGGATTTCGAAGCTTCTTGCAACTCATTTATAGCCAATAAAAGAAATTCGTCTTCTTCCTCATAAGTTCCCTTTACTATTAAAGACTCTTCTCCCTTTCAGCCCTGAGATTGTGGAGAGGAATATTCCCTAAGGCCTGGTCAACCTGCAAGTTAGGTGAATTAAATCAGCTTTTGGAGCAAGAAGGATATTGAGGATTCCTGCAGGTGCATTTAATAGAGAATCTTGACTTGGAGAAGTAGAATTTGTAGGTTGATCCTCAGAATGTGCAGAGGAGGGATCTGGTAGGAAGGAGTTTGCAAAGACAATGGAACCCAATTGATAAAATCTTCATAAGTCAGTTCCTGTTGTAGGGGAGCTGAAGACTTATCCCAGGCTTTGGTCCGAATAGCCTCTTGTAAGCTTTCTGCTGATGAGTAATAAACAAACAAATTCATACCAGCTCCCTTTAGCATTAGGCCTCAGACCCACCATGGCCTTCTTGAAGCCTCTGATCTCCCCGAACACCATTTGGACTCCTGACTTTGAGTCTCTATTGGAATGTGTAGTTGGTTGGGTCATTTACTCAGTTAGCAAGTCCTCAGACATGTCTGCTTTGGTTTTGTGTATCGTGTTGATCATTGTCTTCCTTTATTATTAAGACTTGTTTATGGTTTGGTTTTCAATTTATATTGGTTCATCCTTTGTTAATCTTATGTAATAGTTGAGATTGGATTGGTTTTTTGTGGCCTTGGAACTTTCCTTGGCTTGTTAGATTTATGTAGGTAGAACATGTTTTGTTCTCCCTTTTCAATCTATGGAAAAGGTGAGATTTATAATACTGCTTTGTTGATAAAAAAAATTGTAATCAAACAAATAACAAAAGCGGATAATGCGTATGCTAATTTTGCAAAACTCACAACCAAAGAATAATGTACCAAGCCAAGAGAGTAATAGTAACTGACTATGTTGACTTCAAATTTTTGTAAAGTAACAATCTCAGTCAAGTTTCACCAAACCATAATAATCGTCCTAAAGAATAAGGATTACTTACGTGTTGCCCCAAAAGATGAGGAGCAACATTAAGAAATACATACAGAAGAAACCTAATAATAACTATCAATTTCACTTGGCTATAAAAAGACTTAAAAGGGACTGACATTGTGAGCCATCTTGAGTAAAATCTCAGGAACAAAGCGCTTTCTGGGAGGAGCTTTCGCATCCCTGGCTCGAGCTTCCTCGTCATCTGCATGTACTACACCGACAAGATGGTCGAACAATGCATCCTTGCCACCTCTTAGCGGATCCTGCATGCATACCATTTCATTCACTCGCCTCTAAAACCAAAACTAAAGATTGTGGAAGAAACAAGCTGTGACTTCTTATGATAAGTATCATCTCATTTTCTAATCCTCGTACGTACTTCTGTTACAATTGCCCCCTATAACATTAGTAATAAGAGAACCCAAAACAATTATAGTTGATGAATAGACAGGGATGACCCATGTCCATTTCTAGCACTTGTTTCCATCGCTTCTAACTGAGGCAGACAACAATCCTACCTAATTCAACTTTTGGTCACAAAACTTTCTTACATATCATCAATCACCTCGATATATCAATGTGAAGCCAATAATACCAGGTTCAAGGAAGACATGGTTACTTACTTGAAGGAACAAATCTGTGTGTGTCTTTCCTTCATACAGAACTAGTTCAGCTTGAGCTCCTACATTTTGAAGAGCATCTACAAACGCCCGACTGCATGTTTCGACACATATCAGTGTATGTCAATATCTAGAAACACTTTGGAACATCAAATAGAAATTAGAGAAGGTTAACGGTGCAAAAATATAACCCTGTAGTCCCGACCGAAAGTTGAGTAATTTTTTTCTTCCTATATGTAGTTTTTAAGTCATTCATGCTAGACCACCATCTATAGCCTGCAGCTATTTCGGATCACATACACTATATTTTCATTTTACTTATTAATTATAAGCAATTCAATACCATTTGCGCCTAATTTGGAATTGCCAACAAGAAAAAGGTCACCTGGAATCTGATGGTATGGAATAATCTGCAGTTCCATGGAAAAGGATAATAGGAGGCAAGAGAGGAACAGCATCTCTATTGCTTGGATCCTTTATAACAACTTCAGGAGAAAAACGTGGCAACGATTGTTCGCCTTCCATTATGCTGTGATGATGAGCAGAAAGTAAATTTACAAGAAGCAGCATCAGAATGTATATACTAACTAGTAAAATGTCAATTTGTGGCACCTCAAAAATATGGAACGATACAAGCCTCTTTGGTGGAAGTGATCAACTAAGTTGAGTAAATTATACCTGCTAACAGAATTCAGAAGGAAAAAAGTTAAATAAGAAAACCATGCATACACCTATGAATAATGTAAACTACAAAGCCCATCAAATCTAGCAGAACAATTTTTTTTGTCCTACTATGCACAGAGAGCAGCATAGGAAGTAGTATGAAAATGATATGATTTTTACCCGTGTCTGATATGTAAAGCTAAAAAAAATTCATATTAGAGATCCATTGTCAATGAGAAAAGGACCCTATGTTGTCTGAACACTCCAAAGCTTTACAACTTAGCATTCCGGGCTAATATGCAACTTCACCGAACACAATACACATGGATTTGAAAGACTGGGTCTTGGATACTACGTAAATTCATATAAGTTGATGTATAGACTAAGTGTCAAGTCCTCACTATTCAAAGCTAAAACTTTCATATTAGAGATCCATTGTCAATGAGAAAAGTACCCTATGTTGTCTAAACACTCCAAAGCTTGACAACTTATCATTCCGGGCTAATAGGCAACTCCACCGAACACAATACACAATGGTTTTGAAAGGCTGGGTCAAACTTGGATACTATGGAAATTCATAAGAGTTAATGTAAGAAGAATAAGTGTGAAAACCTGACTATTTGATCACTCAGAGAAACTGATGCTATTGATGTTCTAAAAAAATATGAACGGTGCACACACAGTCCAAGTCCCCATGAGTAGTAGAGCTTATTTGAAAAACTATGACCACATATGAAACTGTGCAAAATGATGAGAAAACTGTATCTACTTGAAGATAGATGAAAATGAGAATTATTGTTACATTGATGTGTTTTGGCTCAAAATGTTTTCTCCTGAGTGAACCACAATCTAAATATCATAATGGGCAATTGTTGATTTTAAACAATACCAAGAACAAAATAAAACTACGTACCCTCCAGATAAACCAAAATATGCATTTATTTGGGTGACACTCCAAGTGATGGTCTCTTTCTTAGATTCTTTAATTGCTTGCTCCAAAAGGGCACATGCAGATATATGTGCCCCAGCTGATTGCCCCATCAGATAAATCCTATCCAAATGAATCCAGGAAATCAATGAGAAGTTTCAAAATAAAACAGTGCACCAGAAAGAAGGTGACGACTTGATCACCTGTTGGGATCACCCCCATATTCTGCAATATTATTGCATACGAATGAGATCCCCTCGGATGCATCGTTCACCATATCTCTAATGCTCCCCTGAGGAAAATTTCTACAACAATACACAAGTTATAATGATAGATTAGCAGAGAGACCTAAGGACACATTCACAATATCATGAAAATATATACCAAAAGCGGATGTCCCACTTTCTGTGTCCACTTTCGCTTTGGATAAAGGAACTATGTATGATTTACTGATAATATATTTTACAGAAGTTGGTTATAACCACTTGGAGTTTGTTTGAACAAGAGCACATAAGGTGAAGTCAAGCATTTATGCAATCAACCTTGATTTTGCAAATATGAAAGTAGTTTTGCCAATATGAAAAATAACATTTCAATTTGACTACAAATCACAGAATATATATAGCTCAAAGGTGACCTTTACGGTGATAATTATGAATATGTTAAACTACAAACCAAAGTCATATGACAAGTAATGTGGATGAATAAATTTTACCATAGATGATAGACCTAATAGCTATCGCACTTTACGAGAACCAATAAATACGTGATGCTTTTAATGTTTTCCCTTTAAACCTTTGATCCTTAATAGTGATAAAATAAAAGGAAGGCTAGAATATGAAGCCTCACCTTACTATTAGATAGGTACCTTTAGACTCACGAATATCAGCAGAATAATCTATCAATTAGAACACTCACCCATACATAGTATATGTCAACTGCAACTTTCCAACTTAAATATGATGTACCTGTAATCGATGCATGCCACTATAATGTCTCTTTCTGCTAACTGTTTCCCTAGAAGTGAACCCCACGCTTTGTACCTGTATCAACACAAACTTAGAATGGAAAAGCTACGTAGCTAGCATTTGATCGAGTTGGAGAAGGAAAACATACACCCCAGTGCTTTATTTATAGGCAAACTATATGCTCTCCAAACAAAGAACAAATTTTGTTCCCTGCCATTTTAATTAGCTAAGATACCTTATAGCCAAGTTAAGTGATTGAAAAAAAAAAAGTAATTTATTGAAGAGACTGGTGTATGGAAAAAATATTGTGAACCAAGTTAGAAACACAAGGTCAAGTTACTCACCCGATAATCCAGGCACCACCAGTTACAAAGGCCACAACTGGCTTTGGTCCATTACTATTTGCTGGTAAATATAAATCCAACCTGTCAAAAATGGTGGAATAATATATAGCATTTAATAACTGACAAGAAATGCAACGAAAGAGGCAAGAGATGGAAATAAATAAATAAATAAACTGTAACCTAAATCTCAATCACACACCTATTTCTTGGTTGATCTCCATAAACAACGCTTCGCTTGACTTGAGTTGAGAAGAAATAATAATACCCGACTGCAGACACATACGGATAAGTTCTTTCTTAGTTTGAGCACTGCAACTATAAGAATCAGAAGACTATTTATCTGGTGCAAGTTGAAGGACGAAGTCATGTACAGACTGTTATTCTGATAAAGATAAGCTATTAATGCATATCATAAAGGAGTGAAACCTTAAAAGATCACTGACAGCAAGGGACTATAGGCACTGCATGGTTCAATCTCAAGAAGCATACCCATAAGGGCAGAAAAGGAGGTCAGGTCAATAGATAGAGAACGGTTGGAGAAAAAGTCAAGTAAGATAATGTTAGCTTGATTCCCCTCGACAGTCCAAGGTCAAGAAACATATATGACTTAATGGATTTTTATTTACTATCATCTTAATTTATCAAGATGAATGAGGGAAAGTACTTCCTTTGATGCGATCTTTCTGTTTCTTTTTGTAGCAAGGAGATTTATCGGTATGTAATGTACAAATTAAATAGTTAACACTAAGGCAACATAATTTGTAAGTACCAAGATGTAGCTACAGCACAAACCTTGAACAAAGCCAGGCATAAGTAGCATCGCATAAAAAGTAAGGGCAAGTAACCGTGTAATCCATCGATAGCCTACCCTGAATGAAAACAAATGATTAAAAATGCTATACATCCCACATTACAAATATAAATAAAATCATTCAATATTTATGTTACTAGAAGATCACATCTCAGTAAAGAACTACATATTGGGCATAGATTGCAGTTATTGCACAAAGTTAAAGATGTAAGGTCAGGTCTAGCCCCTATTGGTCAAGTAACTCTCTAAGACATAACTTTTCTTAACTTGTTCACTTTGGAATAAACATGGTAATAAAATAACAATTCCACTCTACAAGGAACTATCTAAACTAGATAATCAAATTGAATTTTTCATCAAGCTAGAAAGACACGTAGGGGAATAGAACAGAACAGAACAGAACATACCATAACAAAAAATCAGTTGCCATGATCTTGTGCCTAATTGTCAGAGAAACCAAACAGAACCCAACTAGGAACAACAGCATGTAACTTCCACATCAAATGGTCCTCTCAGCGAACTCTAAACACAAAGCACATTAAAAAGTGGGTGTATATCAATTTCATCATCAGAAAAGTACCCCAAATATCTGAGGAGCTTGAAACTGAGCCCGGTGATCAGGTACGTCTCGGCTGCAGCGTGCTCGATCTCTTTTCTGAAGGATTGCTGCCGGCCGGTGGTCCGCAGCAGCCGGCGGCGCATCTTGTAGGCGGCAGCAGCACCTAGGGCGCCGTTACTGGGGCGACGCACCATCTCCGGAAGCAGCGGCTTGGAGTCGGAGGAGTTTCGATTGAAGAGATTGGCCGGCGATGTCGTCATCGCCGGCGGAGATTGGATCTGGGGAATGTGAAAAGGACACGAATCTTACCTCTGCGATTGCAAGTTTCCTGATCTCTCTCGTGTGATATGCTTCTTTTTTCAAAAAAACTGATAACCTTGTCTCGGGTTGGCTCCTTTTTATATTCTCTTCAATTTTCGGCAAGATTGAAGAGTGATGCGACAATCATACAGACATTGCCAGCAACACTAGATGTGGACCCCATTTCCTTTTCTTTTTTGAAAACTATAATTTGTTCATTGGGCGCAACCAATCGGGTAAGAGACGAGGATTGTTTTGTTGGTTTGTGAGCTCCAAAATGTTATCTTGTTTCGTAGGTATGTGAACCTATGACCTGGATTTAATTTAGAACTAAAATGTTATCTTCCCTTGATTGAATCACAATGGCCCGATTTTTAAGACTGTTTATAGTGGGTCTCGTCATCGTCGACTCGGTCGTCGAAAGCGGAGGAAAAGCAGGTTTTTTCTCGTCGAATCAGTATTGTTTGTCAAGTCGAATCGGTCGGGGCGCTTTACACGGTCTACGAATTTGCATACCGTTTGCATAATCGATTCAGTAGATTCGGTGTTGACCGCCCAAATCAGCGAGCGACACATGGAGCGTTTCGACGCTCAGAATATGACAAGGCGCGACAATTCTACCATGTGGCCGAG
>JAYMTN010001756.1:0-12195 GCA_036897425.1 Erodium trifolium
CATGGGTTTTGATTAATAATGAAATGTGACAGTGTGTTACTGATAACCCCTCACCTGTTGGGGTTGTTTTTGAGAATCAAAGGTCGTCGAAGGCGTGTAAATTACGTTTTTCCTAAATAATTCAACCTGCAATAGCCAAATACTGAGTTGAAATAGGTGTTTTTACCAAATAGGAAGTAATCGAGGCTCTTATTTGGTAGATACTCGTAAACAAGCATCTTCTCAGGTCCTTCTGCACAACACCCCAACAATATGACCAAGTTCTTATGCTGAATTTTTAGCAAAAGTTTCACTTCATTGGTGAATTCTTTCAGTCCCTGCCTTGAATTCAGAGATAGTTTCTTAACAGCTACTTCTTGACCATTTGGCAATAAGCCCTGCGATGTTCATGATAATGTTATTGAATTATCAAAGTAATTCCAAATTCATTCGCCCAAAGAAAGATAACTAATCATGATGGGATCTACCATGAGGGTGAGAGAAGAAGAGAATGCCCCTAGAGTTTGTATCCATTTTATTATCCAAAAACATTAAACTAATCATACTACTTCCATGTTGATTTCCAAGCAGCAAGAAACACACCATAAGAGAATTAAAAATAGCAAAATAGATATTCCGCCCTGAATGTCAAACTTGGAGATGTGACAAGAAACAACTGCTCAACCTAAAACATGGACTCAATCACAAGACTAAGTAATCCAATGCAAATCATAACAAAATTGATTTCAACTTCAACAATGCCGATGAATATTGCCCTTAGATTCTACTAAACCTTTGAAATTTATGCTATTCTGGATACCAAGAGCACAACACCTTATCCAAATCAAAGAAGGGAAAACTTCTAAAACTCTCCATGGTCTATCGGAAATTCTCAAGTAATCGCCCTGTTCTATTTCGTTTCTCAAAAAGTCATCTGGAACTTTCAAAACTTATCAATGTTAGTTTTAAGTTAGTTTTTCAGTTAAGTTTAACAGAAATATAATTTTAATTACTAAAATGCCCTTATCAAACCTTGTCAGAGCCATACATGGAAAAGGGAATTTTAGATTTTTTTTTAATGACAAAACTAACTAAAAACTAACCTTGATAAGTTTTGAAAGTTAAGGTGACTATTTGAGGAAGAAAAATAGAACATGGCATTGATGGCAAGTACATGAGAAATTCCGATAGAACATGGAGACTTTTTAGACTAATTTCATTTCCATATATCAACCATGGAACAAAATGAGCCAATTGGGTTGTTCTTAGATTCATTCCAGAAATAAAATTATTCTGATTCAAAACGGAAAGTGACAATTCAATTTAGAACCCAACACAACCCATTTCGCAATTCAACACAAACGACGAGAAAAGTTCAGAAATCCCAAAATTGACCCCAGATCATACCTTGTAAACGGGGCCGAACCCGCCATGGCCGAGCTTGTTGACGTCGGAGAAGAAGTTGGTGGCTATTTGCAGAGTGCTCAAGCCGAAGAAAAGGTCCACGGAGTCGTCGTCGTCGTCTTCCTCGCCGTCGCCGGCGGGTTTGGAGCGCTTCCCGAAGCATGAGCAGACGAAGCTCGACGCATGACCCATGAACGCATCAGCAAGCGATCCTGCGTTCTTCGAGCAGCCCGGATGAGCCATGGCATCGCAGGGACGGCTATGGATTTTGGGTACCAAGCCATCGCAGGGACAGGAAGAGTAGTTAACATAAACACACTAACACGACTTGAGAGTTGAAACGACTTTTTTTTCTCTTTTTCATTTAATACTGTCACTGTCAACCCTTGACGTTTAAGAAAATTACAAGATTGACCAACATGTACGCGCATTGACACGGTATATCTGTTTAAACCATTATTCAATAAAGAAAGATCATCGAGTCAATGTAGATTTGTAGTTTAGTTTGATAGATCGAATTTGCTTTTCTACTATATTTTATATTTTATAAACGTGAAAAATTGAACTACTAAAATATCTTGTAACTATAAAATTTGATATTATTGTACAGATTCATCGTGGGCCTCACATGATGATGGTAGGCCGATCCAAGTGACGGGAGATGAGTATGATCTACTGGACGAGTGTCAAGTGAGGGTTGGAAGCCCATCTCACACCAATATGGAAGGGGTCTCCCGTGCTCTCTTCCACGAGATAGGAAAACTTGAATTGTCCTAACTGATCAAGACAACCGGCTGGTAAGGTCCATAGTGTATGATCAAGACAACCAACTAGTATGATCAAGACAACCAACTAGTATTGTCTTAACTGATCATTATGCATGCTTAATCGTGTATGACAGTTGTGTTAATCTATCGCCTCTTAGTAGGTCGAGTTCTGTCTTTTGTGTGTTGAGGCGAGTGACGAAGGGCGGGACTCGCAGGCCGGGTCGGAGAGGGTCTTGACAGAGACGTCCTCAAGTTCGAGTACGGGTGATATTGTGTTGGGCGAGAGGCTAGTAATACCGGTTGCTGGTCTGGGTAGTTCGTGGCACTAACGGTAAGGCTCGTCTATACACGGGACCAGAGTTGTGTGTGGGGTCTAGGATCTCGTATGGGGGACTTGTCAATACGAGATGTGTTTATCCCGCCCATGGAACTATGTGGTCGGGGCCTCGGTTTTTTGCCGACACTATGACGACCCGTGTAATGACCACCAAGATGTTCTTTTGGTAAGCCTTGGTGGATTGACTGACGGAGCTTTAGCACATGCCAGATGTGGTGGTCAAACCGCTCGAGGGAAGCGTGGTGGGCTTTTTCTTGCGAACAATAAGGGAAATGCCCGGTCTTGGATGGGGAACTGTGGGATTTTTGACGCTCAATGGTCTTGTTTGTGGACATGTGCCCGCATTTGAGAGCCCGTGACATTCAGTCATGCATATCTTCGTCTGGATCATAATCACCAACCTCCTAGGGGCTGAAATAGGGCGTTGGCTTCCTGCTAGGTGGAGCCTTAGACATTTGTTTGGCGTTGGAGGACGATGCGAATGAGATGAGTTGGGGGGATTTCATAAGGATCCGGGTTCAGCTAGACGTGTGATTTCCTCTTCAGAGCTAGCTTTGGTTCCGACTTTCAAAATATGAGGTACGAACTCTCTTCCATCTTTCATTTGAGTATCTTTCGAGCCATTGTTTTGGTTGTAATTGTGTGGGACATATGGTTGCTGTCTGTCCGGTGGGACCTGGGGTACGATGCGGATGGGATGAGCCGATAAGAATAAAACAGAGAGAATAGATTGAAACCGTCTAGAGAGCCGATACCTGTTAGTAGTTTTTTATATAGGCACTGCGTCGCCCGTCTCGAGAGCTATTCATCTCACTAGTCGCTCCACGGATTCTCGAGAATGAACAATTTGTATGGTTTGGTTTGGTTTGGTTTGTGTGTGGTTCGTAAGGTTTATTAATTTATTAATAAATATTTGTTTAAAAAAAAACAATTTTAAAGTAAGAGTACTTATCTGCAAATATCCGATAGTACATCATTTTTTTTTTTACTGTTACCCTTTAATTTTAAAACATAATTTTACTGACCCAAAAGTCCCAAACACATTAGATTACATTTCAAATTCCAGTTTTGCCCTCGCTACAAAAGCAATCAAGCTCGTTGCTGGTTTCGAATCCTGCTCTTCTCCTAGCCCCAAAGTCGCCATTGACGACCTCCCCTAAACTCTTGTTTATGGGAATTGGAGCTATCAGTCAACCCGAAATCGCCGATCCCAGACCTCCATTGACGGACCTTCCCTAAGCTCCTGTTCTGGGAGTTGGAGGAAAAGAACAATTCAGCCCGAAGTGATGAGGTCGTCTTCGGAAGGAATTAACATCGCTACCGTTGCTCGGAAGCTCGATGTCGACAATCGATATTCTCTCCGTTTCTACCACCGCGTGGCTGATAACATCCTCAAACAGGTCTGGATATGCTTAATTTACTCAGATATTCAATTATTCACTTTTGAGTTTCAGTTGGGGTTTTGAATGTTACATGCTATATTCTGATACTTGTATCGTAACCTGTAATTCATTCATTTTGTTGATGCTAATGCCAACTCTCTTGAATTGTTGCTTTGGTGATCATGGGCACGTTTATAGTAATGTTGGTGGATTTGATAATGGAAGTCCAGAAAATTAGGTCTTTCAGATTAGGGAATGGAATTGTCTAATGTTTAATGTTAGAATGTAAAACTGTAATTGGGCCTTCAACTATCAGCTTGAGCTTTTAGATGAGTTGGTCCTCTAATATTTGTCTAATTTAGCTTACCATGTAATCCTTGAAGAGTGTGTTTTAAACCAAAGGCATTGCGTTCATCTATTGCATGGATTGTAATATGTAATAACTAATAAGTGATTGGTTACTGGTACAAAGGTAGGGGAGATAAGGATTTAATACATGAATGATTTGGAGAGGATGGTTTTAACTTTTATGTTTGCTCATAACAGTCAGTAATATATATTTTTTTTACTTCATCTTGAGGAGGAAGGCTATATAAAAAGTTAGGTACTTTGTTGTAGTTCATGAATGGTGTGTATCCACCTTTTAAGAGATTAGAGTTTCAAATCCTAGTAGGTACCTCTTGGGGGCTTGTTGGGGTTAGGGGGAGGGTTTTTCTTTAATAGCTTGTAATTTATCAATCCTATATTAATAGGCACTCTTTATACGAAAACAATGGTGTTTATTCCACATTTAGAAAATTTGCATTCAATTAGAGCTAGAGGATACCCCACTTTGTACTAGCACTGAAGAGGCGTATGTAAATCTTGGAACATCACATGACGAATAATTAAATGTGGGAAGTTTCTGCACTAAATGAATCTTCTTTTGATGGAAACTAGATCCAGATGAACTTTGTAATATGAGTGGGGGTGTTAAAAAAACTGTGGAACCATACCTGCATGATAACTGGCATGCACCACTGGAACCTGGAAGTTAATGGCTGGTCACGGTTGTTTTCAGAAATTCTCGTCTTTGGTTGGTTGCAGTTTGACTATCTCCAATCCGCGTTTAACCCGAAACTGACCAAAATGGTTCCTTCACATACATCACACCACTGTTCTACCATTATTTAACCTTGATAGTTGCAACGATGATGGAGATGTGAAATTAGAGAGATTAGGAGAGAGAAGAATGCATACTTTTCCTCATGCAAGGGCAGCATTCACAGTGTAGAAGATGTGGGTTTACAAATAGAGGTTACACATTCTTTCTAAATTTGGCCAATGAAGGTGCTTAAACGAATATAGGACTTAATGCACACTGTTAATGTAGTCTATAATGTAGAATTTTTTACCATCCTCAAATAGTCTAGTATGTGGAATTTATGACCTTCTAGATGGTGAAGATGGTAGGCTTGCAAATGTAGTACATGTACAACACAACATATATAATGGTCTTGAAGTTTTGTTTGGTTTTGCACCATACTGTGCTTCAATGAATGGATCTATACCAGTTCTATTGAGTTGCTTTCTGGGTAGAATAAATTTAGGAGGATATAGGAGAAATAGAATTGTTTACATGCTAATTTGTATTTGCACACATTGCAGTTTGTCTGTATTTTTTGTTTTTCCATTAGTGCTATTGCCTTCATCATCACGCCCTCTGTTGTCATGAAATATTATATCATTTATTTTCTTTTATCTATTATGGTAATCTATTTTTCTGTTCTAGGCGTCCCTTCGTCTCTTAACCATACACATATTACTTTGTAGGCTGACATCTTTCGGGAAGAGAGAAATATTATAGATCTATATGTTATGCTCCTAAGGTTCTCAAGGTAAGTAAAGAAAGCAGAAAACACTATTTCATGTTTAATATTGTTGTGTGGTTTAATATGGATGCATTACTTAAAATTATTTAGAAGTTCTTGAACTTTTTGGCTTTCTTCTGCATCAGTTTGGCCTCTGAGACTATACCATGCCATCGAGATTACAGAGCATCTCCACAAAGCAAAAAAGTTTTTTTGAAAAAGGTAATATAACCATAATTCTGTTAGCAATTCCTAATTTCAGGTCAAGTGAATAGTTGCAATCAGATTTCATGTTCTTGTTGTAGAGATTACTACATGCTTTGGAAGAGCTTGAGGTGTTAAAGCCAGCAGTACGACAGAAGTTAGATGAATTAAAGAAAAAGCACACAACTAATAATTCATTGGAGTGGCCACTGTCCAAAAACCAAACAGTCTCCAACTATGATGTAAGAAAGGTACGGCTAGTCTGTATCATATCATATAGCGGATCATAAAATGTGCTCAAGCTGTTGGGGAGCTGCAACATTAATTTAGAATGCCAATCTATTGCTAACTCCACCGTTCAAGTCTGATTGCTTAACTGAAATTTGTGCTTTTGATATGGTACTCATCCTCAAACAGGCTGTACGGCCTCCTGTACAAGGTTATACATATCAAGGTTCAATGAACCAACAATTTTCATATAGAAGGCCGGTAGCAGAACAACTTGGCACATTGTAAGCATTCTTGTGATATTTTTTTTGAAGCGATGCTTGTAGTTGGGTACTAGTAAACTGTCGTAAATATACAAACCATCAAAATAGACAATATGCAGAATCATCTTCCCGAGTGATTGCTACCATTGTTGAATGTAAAAGCTTACACTTAATATTATGTGTACATGCTTATATATGAAATCATACTACTGGTATTTTACTGTTGGGCTCCTTTCCCCAAGTGATAGTAGATGATACTTGCCCACTAATATTTAGAAGGCCTCCATAGGTCCAAGAAAGTGTTAAGTTTGTAAATAGACTTGCACTTGAAACGGGCTTGAACAGATTTTAATCTGCCCAAAAATAGTTTCATGATATTTTGTGTTAGTGAATATTAAGAAGCTCTAAGGCTAATGGTTAAGAATGGGTAAGAGTCTGACTACTCCCATCTGACCATGTATCAATCCATTGAATGCAGGTTGAATTATAATGTCACTAGCTCATGATGTGAAATTATTTTTTGTTATGATTTTCCTTAGAAGAATGTCACCGTAACAGCATTATGAATGAGTTGAATCCTGAAATAATAAAATAACTTCGAAGAAAAGATGTTTGAGACACACACACACATAGTGACGGTATAAGCTTGAATAAATAGTTGATGTACCCAATTCCTCTTCTGGATAGCTTCATTCTAATTCTGTTCATAGTTTTTTTTTCTTTCTCAGAACTTGTGGATTTAAATATTACATGGACGATTCTATTCATCGTGGATTGGTAATTTAAAAGTAGATGCATGTATCCAAAATTTCAGTAGAAACACCATCTCCTGTTGCCTGTCTTTTGGAACTATAAAAAGTTCAGTATAAAACTTGAAAATGAGATGATCTAACCCCATAGAATTTTTGTGGATTAAGTACTATTTCACATGCATGTGTAGATCATTGAGTATGTTTAGGCCAAAAGAGGAAACTCTCTCAAAACATTCTATTCTGGGTCCCAATGGGCTTTCCGCGCAGTGGCAGCCACCTAAAAGTGATAAAGGGGTATATTGTTACTTTTACCATTTTATATCTGGTTATTCATTTTGAGAACCAAACTGACATTTTCTTGTTTTAGGTCCGATATCCAAGCAATATAGACCTGTCTCCAATTGAAATGCCAAGGTGAGATTTATGCTTAAGTTTGTGGAGGGTATAGGAAGCACATGCACTTCAAAAAATAACAGTGTGTCCTGGGGGTACGCCGGGTTGCACAGAGGACGCTCACGTTTGTCATATTGTATGAAAAACTTTTTAAAAGCAATGAATGATAAAGTTCAAGTAACATTGTTTTTGTTCATACATATATTTCAATATAAGAGCTAGTAAGTTACTATATATTTGTCTTTTAGTTGTTAAAACTAATCTTAATACAACTGCAATTATGAATTGATTTTATTAGAATAAATTCGGGATTTATTGTCCAAGTAGACATAGGAGCTTGGTACTCATGTCTTTCCTATTCCAAATTTGATTGCTATTTCGTGCAAGTCAATTCCCTATACAAAGGGTTTTCTCAGAGTACTTGATGATTGAATTATCAATAAGTTGTATCAATTCTCTTCAATTTCAACAAATTTTATGTTATTTATCACGTATGGCATGTTTTCTTAATTGATATTTTTTCGTGTCAATCCTTTTTGTTTTGAAAATGGTGTATCCCATGCCAATGTTCGTTTCTGAATCTGTGATTGATAGCTGGAGGTTTTCAATTTTGAGTAATTACTTTTTAGTTATTGTGCATCTCAGGTCATATTGAACAGGATTAGAGCTTTTTGTCCTCCCTCTCTTTCTGTCTCTGGGTTTGTGAAGATTTCAATATTTTAGATCTATTCATCTAATCTTTGTTTGTGGTAACAGGTTGCAGCTGACTCTAGAAGATGAAATCTCATCTAGAAAGGACTATGACAATCTGCAGCCTCAAAAACCGAATGCGGAACCGATTCTTATCTCAAAAGAGGATAGTCAGATGCATCGAGCTGAAGAGCCTGATGATTCCATGATATCATTTGAAAGTGAAGCAACAGAAACCCCTGTGCATCCAGCAATTATTAGACAACCTTCTCCTCCACCTGTACTTGCAGAAGTACAGGATTTGATCCCCACACCGTCACCTCAAATTTCTGAAGCAAACTGTGGAGTGGAGAATCCCTTGTCGGATGGCTTTGGTGGCTCTGAATCCCCCCTGGAGTTGCATATTGTGAGATTCTTGACAATTTAATTTCAGTTGTTTTTTTTCTAGGCTTTTTGTTGGACAAAATGTGTTGGTATAGTAATATCTTCATTGGTGATGCAGACTTTTTCCCATTATTTTTCTTATCTTGTATGCATGTTTAAGGTTTTATCTTTCATCTCAATGATTGTCTCACTTTGCAGTCAACTACAATGATGGAGGGCTTTATGAGGCTGGCAAAATCCAATACTGACAAGAATTTAGAAACATGTGGTATCCTTGCAGGTTCACTTGTAAGTACACCAATAAATTAGACCACCCTAGCAAATCATTTTGGACATTATGGAAAGCTAAGTTTAAAAGTATTAATTATGGTTGTAATGCAGAAAAACAGAAAATTCTACATCACATCTCTCATCATTCCGAAGCAAGAATCAACATCAGATTCTGTAAGGCAGTTTCGGCGTTAACTTAGCAGTCATTTTTCATTTCTTTACCCAATCAGAATTTTTATTTGAAAATTGCATGCTTTCCTTTTTATCAGTGTCAGGCCACAAATGAAGAAGAAATATTTGAAGTGCAAGATAGACTCTCTCTTTTTCCTCTTGGATGGATTCATGTGAGTACTTTATGATTTGATTATGGATATACCTAATATTTTCACGTCTTACATGTTTGTCAACTGAAGTAAATATATTGTATCTTATTTAACTTCATATCATATTTATTTAAATTTGTTTGTGTTTACTTCAAACCTGTACTTTCATATATTATTCTTTGTGATTCATTTGATAATTCGCAGCGAAGTTGAGGCTTTTCTGTTGAAAGGGGCGATATTTCCCCTATTGTTTTGTTGACTATCCAAAATTAAATCTTAGAGTTATAACAAATGTGTTATATCCGAGATATTAGTTATTTCACTGCTTTATTTGATCTTACAAGCAGAGTTTATCTGAACATTAACTTAATAGCTACTAAAGTAGATTGGTGGTCTTCCTTTCATCTTCCAGTAAGAGTTTGGATTGTTTCATTATAGAAGGTTGACAAATACATTTGCGTAGCTTAATCAGTGTGTCAAAGCTTCGGTAAAATCTGAAAATTAACTAGTGGTGGTTTCGCGGATATCAAAGAAAAACTAGCAGTCAATTTATGCAAAAACCGATGGCGTCATAACAGTTCGTTGTTTTTTTGCAGATTATGAAAAGTTACTGGTTAAGTTTATAACAAAAATAGGTCATAGGGTTAGTTTTTGCAAATGGAAGGTCAAAGTGGGCGTGTTATTGGAGTTTTCCCTAAATTATCAGGTTTAACATATAAATTAGAAAAGTTTTATATGGTTCAGCTTGGAGTCTACAATAATGAGTAAATTATTATGCCTTAGGCCTAGCAATAAATTTTCCATGTCAAGTATATATGTCTCGGGTCCGTGTGCCAGGTTTCCTAAATGGGCAGTCAATATATTTCTCTGTTTCGCAAGATTGTTTCTTGGGGTCGAGTATGTTACATGTCTACTTTTCTTATTGTTGCTTTATTGTATGCCTTAAAACATTGTTAGGCCTCCGTTATATGAGAACTAATTATCATAGACACTTTTCAATTTGATTGACAATCTAACTATGTTTCATATCCAGACACATCCCACACAGTCTTGTTTCATGTCGTCAATTGACATCCACACTCATTATTCATATCAGGTAATTTCCTTTTCTGAGTTTCATCACACGACATTTGTATTACATTTACAGGAAAGTTGCAGGGCTTAAACTCCATAAATCTTTTGAGTTCAACTTTGCAATTTCATTAGCGTACATCAAATTAGATTTGCTATCGTTTTGAATTGTTTTCTTGCTATTTAACGTAAAAGTCTCGTTCCTTCAGATCATGCTTCCGGAATCTGTTGCAATTGTCATGGCACCAAGAGACAGCACCAGGTAAGAGTGGATTTCCAGATTGATAACCTAACTTCTGTTAACACAGTTAATTGGGATAATTGCTAAAAAGTTTCAAGAGGTATTCACTTTTTTCAACTTGTAGCTCTCTTCTTTGATAATTGCAAAAAAGTACCTTGAACTTGTCTTTTTGTTGCACTTTGTATAAATTCGTTTAAAATGACGATTTTATCCTTGAAAATTTACATTTAAAAAATGATAATTAAAGAACAAATGATCCAAAATTTCATTATTTTTTAAATTTAAATTGTAAGGGTAAAATCGTCATTTTATATAAATTGCAACAAAAAGACAAGTTCAGGGTACTTTATTGAATTATCAAAGAGGAGGGCAACAACTTGCAAAAATTGTATACCTCCTTTTTTTTTTCAATTATCTTCCGTTAAATTGAATGCTAAACAAAACTGTTCCTTATACCATGCACAGAACCCATGGCATCTTCCGGTTAACAACCCCAGGCGGCATGTCAGTCATCAGGAATTGCCAACTACGCGGTTTCCATCCTCACGATCCGCCTCCCGATGGTGGGCCCCTATACAAGGCCTGTACAGATGTTTACATGAATCCAAATCTAAAATTCGACGTCCATGATCTCCGATGACCAGTCATGACAACGGGTAAATGTTATATATGATCACAATGGTTTGTATACAATGCATTATGCTCATTTCTATTAGAATCAAGTTCAACCCTTGAACTGTTTGCATTACTTGTGTGTGATTTGCGTCTATATAAACAAAATGGGAATATGACTGTATAGTCCAAATATCTTACCCATCATTGGTGGCTCCACTGAAAAAACAGGCATTATTGTATTGATTTGACAATGGCACATGTTATTCTAGTGATAAACTTTCAAGTTATTTTTCTTTCTCTATTAATGTTCGATTGCTATTTCTTCAATTTGGGCTGAAGAGAACAAAGTTGTACACTATTTAGTATGGTCTTTGCAGTCTTCAGTCCTATCTTCTAGGGTTGTGCAAATATAATTGGTACAGGTAAAACCGGCTGAAATCGACATGCATCAATGTTGGCACCGGGGGAGTGTTGTGGTAGGCTGTCAGTGTTGTTACTTGAAAACTGTTGGTTAACCGATAAAATTGACACCGATGTCCTCTGTCCTCGGAACCTCCATAGCTCCCCGATAGTGAAATTTTCAAAACCACCCCACTAGTGAAGTTTTCGAATCTCTTGATTGGAAGACGGAGTAGATAGGGTTTGAAGACAAGAATGATCGAGCTTTCTAATACATGTGAAGCCCATTTCCCTAATTTAAATCGACTCAACCCATCTCTCTTTTGACATCATAATGACGGCAATTCAACTACCCTTCACCATTAATCGTCTCTTGTCTTCCCGTCTTCTGAATACTATTCTAGAAAGCGGTAAAATATCTCCGGTTAGTGTCGTGATCGGTGGGTGAGAATGGAAAATCGAAAATCATCGATCGGTTATATTTTTGGAGACGGGTACTGGTTTCCCATCTTCATTGGAGGGATTCTATGAGCATTGCATAAGTTATGAACCCAATAAGCTTCATCATACTTATAACCCAAACATGACACAATCACACAAAAGACCAGCATTAGGGCTGGGGATCGGCCGGGACCCGCCCCAA
>JAYMTN010001757.1:0-12194 GCA_036897425.1 Erodium trifolium
TTAGGAACTCTGCTTTTGTCACTTCAAGGAGGACGACGCATGATGACATCCTGGAGGAGTATCCAGTCCACCGCAGTTCCAATCCAGAAATGGGTCCGCTCTACACTAGCTTCCCGGTCAGATTAGCTGTATCGGTGTCCCAGGACGCTACCGCAATACCCCCTTCTGAACGTCTCAACGAAGCGGTCCGGTCAATGAGTCAGATTTATGGTTCTCGCAGATTACTATTTATCATTTTTTCCTTTTCAATACTTTTATTTTTGAGATGTTTAGTGTATATACTTTTCATCTTTTACTTTATATAATGCCACTCGTCTATCTGTAAAAAAAATTACAAATATGTTAAACCTAACCTTAGTAACGATCTTGTATGTTTACCTTTGTCATGTATGTGTTACTCATTACAACAAGACAGATGAGTTGTTCTCAAGTATACGGGTTATTGGGGAGGACTAGTATCCCAACCCCTATCAAGTTTTTCCATTAATTACCGTAATCTCCGATCAAGTTGTGCACTTTATTCAACCATTTCATGGTTCTCGTCAGGAGAAGCAATAGTTAGACACTTATATTTATCTTAAGTCGAGTCAGGATTAGTTCTTTTGTTTCTTAGATTTATGTTTTCTGACGTTTAGCCTTAATCGACAAAACCGATGTATCTGTTACGATTCTAGAATCAGTATGATATATTGTCCAAAGACAATCCACAGCCTGCCCATAATTCTCTCTTTGTATGTTACTTATTAAAATTAATAAAAAAGTTTATTCCGTAAAAAAAAAACTACAAAAAATGAAAGTAGGTTTATAATGAGTAGTACGTGTACTAACAACATCCCTTAGTTAAAATCATAAAGCATGGCCCTCGATCAACGCCCGAGGTTCGTGCAGCATGAAGGGAAATGGCAAATGGGCGCCACAAGATGCCTCTCAATGGATCGGAACTGGGCCAGCCCACTACTGACGACCACTCTGGTCGGCCTCCCTAGATCCCCTCTGTCCTCAAATTATTATTTACATAGTATAAGTTATAATTTGATTAATAAAAAATTTAGGCGATCGTGACTGCAACAAGACCTCCGACAGACGCTCAAAAACGACATAAGTTGTGTGGAGAGAAGTCTCGACATCGGCTTGGGAACAATGGTGATGAGCTTATTGTCCGGACATGATGAGGCTCGTAAATGGTTAACAACAATGGGGCCACAGACAGACGAAGGGTCTGTCTTGAGGAATGATCGGCCAGACGACTAGGGTTTAGGCTCGTGAGCTGGCCCTGAAGAAACTACAAAAGATGGACTTCACAAATGTGGATCCGACCTCGACTCAAGTGGTTCAAACTATACCCCTAGATCTGGCGAGAACTACTAAGCAGTCTCTTCGGAACACATGAGTTCTTGATTCAGGGTCGGGCCTAGGAGTAGGATGTACCTACCTAACCATGCCAAGACAAGAATGTCCCTGTCGCATCCTCTATAATCATAATCGTCTTCCATCAAGAACCTGATCGCACATCTGTTTCATTCTCCACTTGTATGGGAAACGAACTTCAGTTATCATTTAGATGCAAAACAGTATGGGAAGAAAATTCGTGATATTTCCATAAATTGTATTGGAAATTGTAGTTGATTTTTTAGACTTACATTGTCGTTTCATCATTATGGATTAAAGTTTGCTCGGGAATTAATAACCAAAGCTTTTATAATAATCGGTATGATGACCGATTTAGATTATCCCTCTGACAAGATATGGATTGTCTCTCTCTTCATAAGATCAGTCTAATTCCAATCTAGCTTTGCTATCATGAATAACGATTTCTTTTCCATCAAAACAATGGTTCGTTCTGTTACTAAGAGTAAGATCAGTGGCATTCATTTCTCAAACAATCGTAACAAACTGAATAACGAATCGCTATTTCAATTGCTCCAAACATACGTTAAATCATCCCAGAAGAAAATAGAGTTTGCCACCTGGCAAGCATCTATTAAACCCACCTCATAGGCTGTAACTGTAAGAAGTACACACGACTGCAGCAGATACGAACTCCTAGAAATGCCTGCGCGTGATGATGCGTCATAGTTGTTGAAGGTACCAGTCTCAGCTGTGAAACGACCCAAAACCCCCACACAGACGAAGCTTGAAACTCGGCTATGGCGGGTTCCGATCCAGAAAAGCTAATCGCTAAAGCCGACAAACTGTAACTCTCTTTCTCTCGCTCTCTTCGTTCCTTTCGATTGTCGTTCTCAAATGCTTGAGTTTGTCTCGGGTCCAATTTCAAAATTATTGCGATCAATGTGCCGATTTCTGCCATTTTACATCCATTTTTGTTGATGGAAGCCTCTTGAGCTGATCTGTCCAGAAACTGGTATTGGTTTCTGAGATAATCATCTTCTACAAAAGAAAAAAAGGAAGGGAACAATTTTTGTGCTAATACACAGCTGAATCTGCCACCGTTGAGGTCGGGCATGGCAGCAAATCAACATTAAAGTTTTACTTGATTATATTGCATATGATGAATAGAAGTTTTCTGATCTCATTAATAGAGACTGAAGTGAAAGAAATGTTGAGAATTTTTAGTGTTTTTGTACTTCTGGTGGAACTTCAAATCAGATAGCATAGCTTCCAGGCATATAGATGAGTATAGGCTAGACCCGATCCGATCTTATGAAATCGAAGGAAGCCAGCATTGCCTGCGAGTAGAGTTGTCTGTTTTGGAAGACATCATATAGCACATCTGAGAGGAAAACCAGGTCTTATCACAAGTTCCTGAGCAGATATATCTCGTCAGAGATAGTAATGCCCTTCATACAAGCAGAATAGTTTTAATTTCTGTACTGTAGTTATTTTAGGAAAACTTATTTTTTTTTGAAGAATTTCCAAATTTCAAATCCACTATCATATGTGAGGATATCTACCCTTTTATATGGTGTATTTGTGTGCAAAAAAATATTGGGGTTAATGATTTTCTCGTGATGCAAATGTAATATGTTGCCTTGAACAATAAGTAGTTGATAATTACAAACATATGTGGAAACTGCTTTACAAATCCCTCTCTCTGCAAGAGATTACAGGCTTTAAACAACTGAATATTTTGCTCCATTGTATATATATACCTATTCTAAATTGTATGGAAAATAACGGGGAGAGATGAAAATGCTTTAGATGGGTGGATGCGTGGTAACACAAAAATAAGGAACAAAACAATTTATTTGAGCCAAAGTTAGGGGGTTGCTTCAACTGAAGCTAAAGGTTTCATGTAGCTACACCAATATGAATTTGGAACAAAGATTTGTTTGCTTTATTCTTGTAATTAAGGTTCCGTGGGTGGAAAGAGAAATGTCATTATATTAATCGGGAAGATACACTTTTTTTAATCTCCAAATGTCTAAAATGTGATTTTTATACCATTGCATGCTGTTAATGATTTTTTCTTCAAAACATATTCATTCATTATGCCCACTTACTATTTTACCAGAACAAAACTTAGTTTTACGAGATGGAATGCTGATTGGAGAACTGCCACTGAACTATACGAGCAGGCAGGTTGGTAACTTTAGTTTAACCTTTTGGTTTCATCCATGATAATATTTTACTCCGTAGTGCCCACATCATTGTGATTGTCCAATTGAGGATTTTATACACCTTTTCCCTGTCATAGCTTCTGGATTCAGGCTTGCCAAAAACTATGAGAAAGCAAAAATTGCATTCGAGAAGGCTTCCAAAGGACAAGAAATGCTCTCCTCGTATCCACAATTTCTTTGATTAGCATGTTTGATCCACTATGTAATATTTTCTCCCGCAGGCTTTTATAGTCCCCTTTTTTCTGTTGTATCCTTGACATGCAAATTAGGCCCTGGGATGCTGCCAAGCATATGGAATCTGCTGGTGCTCTAGCGAAGCAACTAGGAAACTGGAAAGAAGTATCTGACTTTTTCAGAAGGGCATCTGAGTTATACATTGAATGTGGGAGACCACAACCTGCATCTGATGCTCTTGCGAAGGGTGCACGGTAAGGACATGACTTACCACCTTGTTATTGCAGCTCTATCATATTCTGTGGAGCTGAAGGTTCTGTCCAGAGAATTGCACTTGTTCACATTTTTACAGTTGTCAAGTCTTCAGTGGGGGAAAATGGACTCAGTTGTTCTTTGCCTATTGTTTCTGTTTGAATCTGATTCTTTTGAAATGATCCATCACGTACATTGGTGGTAATTACAGAATAGGACAACCATATGGGTAGAATGATGGCTCTTGGCTAATGATGACTCTGAACAGAAAATGTGTATGCCACATTTATTAATGTGAAAGAGCATCAAGCTTTATGGATAGCTAGGGTGTAATTATGGAAAAGCGCTATTGGGCTAAAATTTGTAGGAATCTAAAAAGAAGAAAAAGGATATAGGACCTTCTGGAGGATTGAAGCCCTAGTACGACTGTAAATATGGACCAAAAGAAAGTTTGCTATTGAAATTATGACTTCTATCAACTAGACAAGTTTATTTGGGGTCCTATGGGGTCACACACCCATTTTGTAAATTCTCCTAGATTTGCTTCTATGAGCTTGCTTGTTCTTGAGCCATATGGCTATCACATATCATCATGATTGTGGATCATTGTAAAAAATATGGGCTGCATTATATGTTAATATAAAATTCATCAGTGCCAGTATCCAATTTTCTCTGAAAGCTAAATCAAATCTGGACAGTGGATTTTTACTTTGAAGTGCTGTGCAATTAGCAATGGATGTCCAATGCACCCTTACTTACTTGGTTTAAAGAGCTAAAATAATTATCTTATCACATTAACTGCAAACTTATGGCTCTTTGTATAATTTTAGTTTCACAGCTATATAATAAGAACATTGGACTTCCTTTTTATATTTGTTGTACTTATTATTTGCACATTGCTTTCTGTCTTTTCTCAATTGATCATGTAACTCTCCTATTATCCTTGTAGTAGATGTGTGATTTGGAAAACAATTGAAATATGTTTCATGTTACAGTGCTCTGGAAGATGCTGTGCCTGATGAAGCTGTTCAATTATTCACCGATGCTTGTTCCATTCTGGAAGAGGATGGAAAGGAGCAAATGGCCTTTGATCTATATCGTGAAGCGGCAGGTGTTCATATAAAGTGTGAGAAGTAAGAGGATCCTCCTTGTTAATTGTTTCTGATAAGTTTTCAATGGAATATGGAGTTCATGAGAGTCAATCTTCTGCGATATTTTTCCACATCAAAAGTGTTTTTGTAATTAACTTCATAATTTATATATTGTATATAAGATAAATCATCTGAAAAGAAAGACGAAAACTCCTGGTTATGTGTTCTCTTGTCTGCATAGTAGATTTTATGGAATTTATCTTTGAGAAGGAATGCTCTTATCTAACTAATATTCATAAAGAGTTGTATTGTGTTCAACTTCCACAAAAACAGAGCCCATTTAATTATTTAAATAATCTATGAGGAGGTTATTGTTATTCTTATCAGACATCAATTTGCCCAAGTTTACTTGCATCTGTACCTCTATTTTTCTTTAGTCATTTCAGATTCTTCATTGCTAAATAATCATGACTCATCTAAGGATTTGCTTATTTATTTTTCACAATCTCACGGTATAGATTCAGGCTGTAAAAGTAATTGATGGTTGTGATATTATGCTTCTATAAATACACTTTAGTCTCATTCATGAATGCCATGGGACTCTTTTCACTTCCCCTCTAATGCCTTTTCTTTTGCTGTGAAATCTAAGTGTGAACACTTAATAATCTCAACAGCTAACACCTGTATTCCTGAGACACCTTTTGATCAACCATATCATTCTGATATTCCCTTCAAGTGTTTTTAATGTCTACCTACCTCTTCTGGGTGGCATTTGCTGAAGTATCCCGTGTTTATTAGTTGATAGTAATCTTTGTTGACCTTTGTTGACCGTGGAATGGTTATCTCGTTATATCAGTTAAGTGGAACATCTATGGCATGTTTAATCAGATTATAATATGAAGTATTATGCAATCTCTTCGTACTTTTATGCTTATGTATTCACTTAGAACATGTAAGAAGTTGCAATTTTTAACTGGTTCATCACTTACAGATACACAGATGCTGCAGCTTTCATGTTGCGACTGGGTTTAGCTGCTGATAAATGCAGTGCTACAAATAGCCAATGCAAGGTGTGGAAAGTAGCTATTTTCTTGCTCCCTTCATTTTTTATTTTACTTTTATGTTTACTTATAAGCTCACAGGCATCTCATGCAAAGATAAACTTGGATTGTCCCTGATCACAAATAGTGATGGACCGAAATGCTAGTATTTTAAGTTTAATTGGCTAGAAATCAGTAGGATAGGACCTACATATTTTACTAACTAGAATTTGACTAGACAATTTTAGGACCTATATAATTAATCAGATCTGCTGGAGAAGTAATTAATAGCTTTAAAATGGGTCTGGAATTGAACTTCTATACCCTTACTATTACCACATCTTGATCATCCTAGTTTGTTGTTAACTCTCCGTATTCAGTTGATATGAAGGAATCTTAACTTCTAACCTATTTTTGTTTCTTCAGGCATATCTCAGTGCAATTATTCTATACCTTTATGCCCACGATGTAACACAAGCAGAAAAATGCTACAATGACTGTTCTCAGTAAGTTCAAGCATTCTGCCTGACTTCAATGATCTATTTAATTCGTTTTAGACAACGCTAATGAATTGCAGATTATGATTCCTTCAGTAATTATGTTGAAAATGGTATAGAATGAACCTAGTAGGCAGATCACATGTTTATCCAGATACACATTTACTTTAATTTCAATCTTCAAGTTAATTATTACCGTGCACAGATTCAAAATGTCATGAAAAAACTGCCTAGTATCTCTATGTATCTTCTTTTCATAGATATTTTCGGTATTCCAGTTTGTTTATACTTTATGTGAACAGAAAATGAACTTATATTAATCAACTAGTTCCGTTCATAAAGTTGTTTTTGTATCCCAGTGGATGATAACCTTCCACTATCGTTTCGATTCGTCGGAGAATTCGGTTAGTTACCAAGCTGGAACGAGTTCAGGTGGAATTCTAAAGTTTGAATGTATATAATGAAATTTGATCTTGAATAATTCATTATTCAGCTTGGAACTTATGAATTTGTTCTATCGTAATACGTTACTCCCTCTGTGCCACAATAGCTAATATTTGACTTTAGGGAAACATTAAGGATATTATTATTATTGGTTGATTTCCCAATTTGTGTGCTCTTGCTGTGTAACTAACTGATTTGATGGATACTATTGGAAAATTAAGTAAAAATTCCATATCAAATGTAAAGTGGACATGTAAATTGGAACATCCAATTTTAGTGTAGGGGACTATAATGTGGAGTATGTGATGAATAATAAATCAAACCCAGTTAGATATTTTGTTTCATTCCTGACTGATATGCATCCCTAGCTTCTTGAATAAAATTGATAGTGTTAGTACTGATGTTAACGTTTATCGTATATACATTTAAAACTCAATAAGGTACCATCTTTTGTCTCTAGTGATGATTCTATGATTTGCTTTGGGCATTTGCAGGATAGATGCATTTTTAAATAGTGACCAGAACTGCTGTGCTAGTAAGCTATTTTCTGCGTATATGGAAGGTGATATCGAAGAAATCAAACGTGTGGCCAAGTCAAGCACAATTTCAAATCTTGACAACATGGTAAAACTTCTTATTAATTATCATTACTTAGTACTAGGCATCTTTTCGTTTCATCCTTATGATCACATAGCTTTCCTTTCCCTTCCATTAAGTACTCTCAACTTCCATAGATTTTAGGGATTTGTTATGCTTGCTATCCAATTTCACAGATATAATTTTTTCATCTAGAAGTTATCAATATATTATCACTAGTATTTTAAACTGAGAAGTGAACACCTTTGTTAGTTTCATACATTTGACTAAAGTGAAATGGCTGCAGGTCATCAAGCTTGCAAGGAAACTGCCTACAGGCGATGTTAGTGCACAGCAGGCGAGCACTGCCAAGGAGGAGGAAGAGTTCGATGAAGATGACCTCAGTTAGCTTGTCCCGTTACAAAACCATTCTTGATATGTGTGTTCTGTTATGTTTTGTTAATGGAACCAGAAGCTACATGTGTTGCATATACAGTTTGATTACAAAATTAACGGTGACAGCTCTAGATAAGTATTTGCTGTGGGACTATGCAACTGATTACCCAATATTAAAAGAATATGCAGATTCTTTTGGATATACACTTCTTTTACTTTTGAGCTATGTAAAACGAATATGAAGGTTCCGTTCATATAAGCAATGAGGATTTGGAAATACTGGACTCAGTCCCGCTCCAAACTTAAATCAAACCAATATTATAGGTTCTTCAGATTTGGAAATTAATCATCACCCGCGAAAAAATGTGAAGAATTCTATGCCCTTTGAGTGATAGATGAAATGTTTCAGAGAGACAGATCATTGTATGTTGCTATTTCGAGCTCGTCAAATTTGTCCGATTTTATTGGACGATGTTAGGAGGAACACAAAAAATGTAAATTTGAAGCTAAATTTAAGGTCTCTGGCGACGTGGCAGGCTGTGAGAAGAGGTTGTGTTTTTCACCAAGGAAGCAATGGAAACCTTTCGTTTGGTTTTCTTTTCCTTTGCTCTTGTGACCCAAGAAACTAACAAAGAAGAAGAAGAAGAAGTGCAATGGAGGAGCCAGAAAAAGAACTGGAGGCAGAACATGAAGCAGAGAAGGAAAAAGACTCAGGCCACCACCACCACCACCACCATGCTCATCCTAAAGGCAAGGACAAGAAGGAGAAGGCCAAAGAGCGCAGAGAAAAAAGACTTCAAGAAATCTCCCTCCTCAGAACCATCCCCTATTCTGATCACCAGAGGTACACTTGTTATCATATATTTACTAATAAAGGTCAAATCAACCCATTTGATGACACCATTTAGAGGATGTGGTCAAATCAGCCTTTTTTAGAACAATTTAGAGGGTATTCTCATTTGGGTTTGTACTTGGTGTTCTGATCTTTGCTCTACATAAAAGTTCCTCCTCAGATTTTGATATTGATCTCAAAATTTGAAATGTTTTGAATAGTGAAACCCATTTGTCAAAATTGTAAGTTTTGACATCACAGAGGTGAAAAGACATTTTATATTTGGGTCTTTAGGTGGTGGTCTGCAGAAACTATTGCAGTGGTGACCGGAGGCAACAGAGGTATTGGATTCGAGATTGTGAAGCAACTTGCTTATCAAGGATTGACTGTTATTCAGACATCCAGAGACGCCGAGGTCGGCGTTGAAGCAGCTAAGGTCTTACAAGAAGGAGGCCTCAATGTCTTTGCCCATCAGCTAGATGTCCTCAACCATGACTCTATCACAACCTTTTGTCAGTGGTTAAAAGAAAATTACGGCGGTACAGATATTCTGGTAACATCTCTACAAGAATGGTCATTCAGATCATTAGATTGTAACATTTAAAATCTCTCTATTGGGTTGATTTAGAAATGTAACATCTTCAGGTGAATAATGCTGGTGTCAACTTCAGCTTTGGGTCGTCTGAGAACTCTGTTGACCATGCCAAGGATGTAATCACCACCAACTACTTCGGCACCAAGAACATGATCAAAGCTATGTTACCGTTGATGAAACCTTCAGCTGTCGGTGCTCGAATTGTTAATGTGAGCTCAAGGCTTGGTAAACTAAACGGCAGAAAGAATGTAAGTCAAGACATCTTTATCATCATTACATTGTAGTGAAGCTGATGGATTTAAGAACTATTCACTACTTGATTATTATTACAGAGAATTGAAGATGACAATTTGAGAGAGCAGCTAAGTAACTTGGACTCACTCACAGAGGAACTCATTGACAACATTGTATCTACTTTCCTTAAACAAGTTGAGGATGGGACATGGAAAGAAGGAGGGTGGCCTCAAACACACACTGATTATGCAGTGTCCAAACTTGCAGTGAATACTTATACTCGATTACTGGCTAAGCAGCTTGCTAATGATCGGCCTGATGGAGAGAAGATCTTCATCAACTGTTACTGTCCAGGTTGGGTTAAAACTGCCATGACTGGTTGGTCTGGTAACATTTCAGCTGAAGAAGCTGCTGATACTGGAGTTTGGTTGTCTCTGCTGCCGGACCAGGCCATAACTGGCAAGTTCTTTGCTGAGAGACGCGAGATACACTTTTAAAGCTTTGGGGAAGAAGATTGTGTCAAGGGTTTGTTTCAGCTTCTTGTTGATTACAGATGAAGAAACAATGGCTAATGGAAAGTTCGGATTTTTTATTTTAAGTTCAGACATTGTGAGCACATAGTACCTGTGCTTGGCCATTGGAACTGGGTTTATGTTCTTGTTCATTTCTATTCAGATTGTTTTGTTATTTGTTTGAAGAGAACTTCATTTCATTTCATTATGTGTTTATTTTTGTTGTGTGTTTCATTTTTTCTGAAATGGTACCACTCTGATATCATTTATATTTTCAAACACAAATATAGCTGGATAAAATCCGTAAAGCCGAGATTTGACTCCGGGACCTATCGAAGATAGGTGTTTTTTTTATCAACAAATATATAGATAGGTCCATCTTTGCAAAACAAAGAAAGACCGAGGATGAAATCCCCAAAAACAAATGCAGACAAAGGCATTCCTACCAGGAACCCAGAAGAAACATAAAAAGAAGATCTACAATCTAAATTTTACGACCTTTAAGCTCACACCAAACAAAATACCAACAATACAACAGAAACAAAAGAAGCTCTCAGCAGCAGATTTCTCAACCTTGAAGAACAAAACACAAGAAACAAACAAAAAAGAAAAACAGAACCAGGGAATACCCATGCTTGAAACCGAACCCAGGCAGCGTTCTAGACTACGTAGCAAACATTTATCGCGTAAACTAGGAGAACAATAAAGCATACAACATATAATACTAATTAAGCAGGAAAAAGGATCTAGAAAACCTTTTCGGATGGATGTCTTGGCTTGCTGAGGTAGATCGGGATACCTCTTCCCAAGGAGTATGAACTGGCCAGAAGGCCCCACAGTCGAACCGGAAAGACAATCCCCTTACCCTCCGACTCAAGAAAACGCCCATTATGACCCTCGACGAGAATGTTTTTGCAGCCTTTGTTGATACCCGAGAGGATGTAGAGAGACAGTCGTCCTTTGCATCCGGGTCAATGTCGAAAAGTTCGAAGACCCCCTCTTTTTTAGAAGATCTTTCAGTGCTACGGCCCTCTTGCCCCTCTCCCATGATAGTTTCTTTGTATTCTTGAATGTTCGAGTCCCCGACAAGAGGGTTTCGGTGATGGTCCCCGGGTCTTGTTCTGATTTGGGGATTTCATTCGGATCCCCTAGTGATTGTCCTCATACTTGAGGCGGGCATTCGTATCGATGCAAGTACATGGCGGCTCTGAGGTGGACAACAATATTGGTGGTGGCCTATTGAGAACTCAGCGTGATGGGATGGATGTATCTTACGATAATAACATGTCCGAGACTCTGACTGGGACACGCAAAAAAATGACAAAGCATCTGGATCCGCTTCTTAAGTTGTCAAACTAATCGGTTTCCCTGAGTTAGACAAGACTGTTGTGTGTCTCATTAAGTTTTGGTTTTAAGTTGCTTTTATATGATCTATAAAATGTGGCTGATGGTGAGATTTTGAAGCCTGTATACTTACAAATTAATCCAATCAAATTTTCAAATAGATATTGTAATACTCAATTTCGAGTATTGGGAGCAGTTACTTAAAGTCAGGTCTCGGGTTTTATCCTAAGAGGGTTCATCGGCTACTGTCGTCGTTTTTATTTATTTCGAAAAGAAAAAGGAGTTGGGCTCCTAGGCTTCTTCAACAGTGTTGGGCCGAGCTGGGCTTGGGTCTTCTGGGTCGCGGGACCTTTTCCAAGCCCACGGGGCAGCAGCCCGTTTGGGTGAGGTATCAACCCCGAAGTTAAGGGTTCGGAAACCCTAACACCCGACGCCGACCTTCTCTCTCTCTTCGCACTCCCTTTCTTCTTCATCAGAGCCGATCCTCACCCTCTCTGTCGCTCACTTTCTTCATCCTCTCCATCACTCTCTCGTATCGTCTTCGCGAAACCACGCCGCGACGAGCCGTCTCCGACCAACCCTCTTCTTCTTCTCATCTCGTGCCGCTCGAAGCCGAGCCACCGCCAGCA